>APFE030609996.1:24675-35045 GCA_000404065.3 Pinus taeda
GGGAGACTACAATGTGAGTAGTCTCAAGGTTGGGAGGCACAGTATCAAGCAGCAAAGATTAGTTGCAGAATAAATCTGTAAAGTTTTGTGAGCCACATAAGTAAAACTATCTTATAAAGTGATTTAGAAAATCTGTTATGTATTTGTATATATATATATCTACATGTCGAAGTTACTAGACTGAAGGAAATTATGTATATGTATCTTCATAAATAATTCTATCTACAGGTCAAATGCTCTTAGAGTGTAGAAAATGACAGATTACCATGAGAAATAGTAGGGTAGTCTGCAAATAACTTTTAATGAAAAATAAATAGGTAAGAAGGATAACAAGAACTGGGTAAAGTACCCAATTAGAATGAGAAAGCTTGTAGAAAAGAAATAATAATAAACAAAATATAGAGTTTCAACGTGGGAATTCCAGCATTAAGAAAGGAAAACAAGTTAGATTATACTAGTATTAGAAATGAGGCTATTGAAGGTGTAAATTCTGTAATGAAAACCATGTAAGTGTAAGGGAACAAAGACTTATTCATCCATAATTACTTTTTCTTTCCAGAATTAGTTTTCTTACGGACATTAACACAAAAACTCCGGTGAAAGTAAACAAATCTTGAATAATAGTAGGGTCATATAAGAGCAACCATATGGTTGTATAATAGTTAGCTGAAAGCATTCACTCTACCATAATAGTCATACAAATACCACACATATAAATATATTCTAGACAGCGATGAAACCCTGAGTTCAGAGAAAAAAACCAAGACAAATAATCTTCATAAATTCCTTTTGCTTAATCATTCTAGGTAATGGGAAGGAACAAAGAAAAGGAAATTATTGAATCAAAATGCTCTAAACAAATTATGAATAATGGAACAACTACAACACGGCAAACGCCAACCTCAGAAGTCTTTGATAGGCATTTCTTCAAGGTCAGAAACGAACAATATTATAATACCTCAAAAGTCTTTGATAGGCATTTCTTCAAGGTCAGAAACGAACAATATTATAATACTCACAACGAACAATATTATAATACTCAGAAATGAACAATATTATAATACTCACAACGAACAATATTATAATACTCAGAAACGAACAATATTATAATACTCACAACGAACAATATTATAATACTTAGAAACGAACAATATTATAATACTCACAACGAACAATATTATAATACTCAGAATGAACTGCGATATAAAACGGAAAACACTGAATAATCTTCATAAATTCCTTTTGCTTAATCATTATCGGTAATGCGAAGGAACAAAAAAAGGAACTTATTGAATAAAAATGCTCTAAACAAATTGTGAATACGCTGACACGTGGTCAACATGCAAATATCTCTATGAACAAATGTCTAAATTAGGTGTTGGCTTCACGTGGAACAGGCCCAGAAAGAACTTAGGATAAGATGATATTGCAAACTTTGCTTGCACAGCCTACCACAACGTACTTTGGATAAGATGAGATTGCCTTAATATTTTTACATCAGGCAACGTGAAGGTTGGATAAGATGAGATTGCCTTAATATTTTTACAAGCCTTAATATTTTTACATCGGGCAATGTGAAGGCTGCAATAAGACCTCAATTGTTTTCCGAACCAAAAACTTTGGGTAAAATTTTGTTGAATAAAATTGGGAGCATCAAAATTAGGTTAAAATGTGAAAACACCGAAAAAAACCGGTCAAAGTATCAAGTAATGGTAGGTCAACGATCGATCCATCGCTATTAGTCCAAGGCAGGGACTAATAAGGTGGTATTTATTCTAAAAATATTCTCATTAGAACTTTATTCAACCTCACTTTACTTGTATTCACTGATGGGTGGTTGCCTCTGATGTAAATGTAGCTTGTTTCAAAGCCAACTACCACGTATATTTCTAGAAAGTTCCTTGGCAATTAAAACATACACAAATAGAATCTAACTATTTAGCAATATTTAATTAAGCATCTTTAAAAAATTATTATGTATTAATAATAAATCTAATATTAATCATTTCTACTTGAAACCATTAATGCAAAATATTTTTAAATAAACTTTGTTTACAAAAATTTCTAGTGCAAAGAGCGAAAGGAGAAATGGGTGTAAGAAAATCTATATGTGAAATTGGAAAAAAATGGAAGTGTAATATTCTAGAAACAAGTTATGCTTATTATAAATATGCAATGGACATTCAAGTCCTTCATAACTTAATTCACATGAATACCTACAAATTATGATGACAATAATATTAGGATATTATTGACCTCTATCTCAATTAGCATAGAAATGGAACATCCTTAATCATGGCTAACTAGGATCTCATAACAAATTTTGTTATTAAGTTTTGTTCCCCATCATATTGTCTTTAACTATGGCTCCACTCTAATCTTCAATTTGTCACAAGTTATTCTTCGAAAAAACATCAATGTGGTAAAATTGATGGATTAACACTCACACAATCATAACACCATAGCTCCATATTCCTTGGGGGCATGAATGGGATGTTGTAGTTGGAATCACTAGTGTGCTCAATAAGCCCAATGTTCAAATTTAACCACATACACATTAATTCCAATAACAATGGATGAATGTTTTCCTTGTATAAATGTCTATTAGTTCCATTGGTGAATGGAGAGCCATTGTATTAATAATGGTCTTGCACCATTTTGTTGTACAAATATGTTATGCAAGGTTAGAACATGTAGGTTAAAAAATACAATGTTCTAGGTTGTAATAGGCTCCACACTATGTACTATACCATAAAGTTTTATGGTGATACATATTTAAGATCGAACTTGGCACAACTATTCTAATACTCAAGAGCTTTTATCTTTTGCATGCCTCCTTTCCGTTTCATTGAAATTTATTAGAATTATAGAATAGAAACAACATGCATTATATTGGGTTAATACCTTTGGTTATGTTGATTCATGTTGTTCACTTTATTTATATTATAAGAGTACTTATTTCATAATTCACATACCCTATAATAAATTAAGGCATCCTATGGCATCTCAATATGATTATGTGCTAATATCACTTCCATTTATTCGAAATGTAACAATATATATTTTATTATCTATTTTGGTACTTTTTAGGTAGAAAAATTGGAGCTATTGTCTTATACGTCCTATTTCAAAGGCCATTCTTGTCTTTGTGATTTGGGAGCTAGAGCATTCCAAAGCCCATTGAAGGCACTAAATGGATATTTTGTGGTCCAAATTTTGCAAGAAAGAAAATAATCTTTTGAACACTTCTCTACACATTGATATCATTCCAATGGAGAAAAGGTTACCTCAATTGGAGTATATATGTGGAAGTTATTCCTCCCATAACTTAATTTATTGTGCTGACCACCACGATACCGAGTAGATGCCACGTGATGGGCCTCTAAGTTATGGAGTTGTGAGACATGTTTTGTAGATAATATGACCCCTTCCTATAAAATAAATACCTACTTTGAATATAATTAATATACACATATTGGTCTTTGTGCATTGGTTATTATGTCACATGACCTAATATTGAACTGTATGATATCACTTGGTACAATTTTTCTTCATTTCCTATAGCATTTTTCAAGAATGTGATTATTGTGGGGTTAGCTATTTTATGTAAATTTGTTGTTAGATGGTATTAACTATATTTTACAACAATATTAATTCTATTTTTCTAAAAAGTAAATCTACTTTATGGAATGTCAATTTTGACAATTTAGCTTATTAGCATATTCTTTATGTTCAGTATATAGTAGCCATTTTTTCCATGCCAATATCTCAACTTATTCCATGACTCTTTAAATAATCACTCTTTGAATTTTCTTACTAGTGGAGTAGTCATATGATTACTTATTTCTTCCTATATAACATAGTGATAACCACTCTTTTCACCCCCTACTCTTTGTACCCTTAATTGAGAGTAAATGGAGTTTAGAGCCACTAACCTTAGATGTTGAATAAGTTGATGCATGTGGATATTGGTGGCCACCCACCTTTTCCACTATCTTAATTGTTCCTTATCTTCCTCATAGTTCCTATATGAATATTTGGGCCACAAACTTCTCAATATGTTTTGAGTCCATAAATCATGTTTTTTTGGCAATTTTTGGGGCTAAGATTTTCCATGGCATGTCTTCGCCCTAATTTAAAGTTGCAATCCTTGTATATTTATTCTTAATGAGCTACTATGCACCACAAACATACATTGTATTCAAAGTTTATGTCATGGGAAGTTGATGCACAAATTAACCACATTGGGTCTCACAAAAGTTTTGGCATTTTATCCTCTAGGCATTGGGTTTTGGACCTCTAGTGTTATTTTTTTTATGTTAAAAGGTTATTTTTCTAGCCGGTTGTAGTAGATTTTCATGAATGCACATAGTCAGAACCTTTCTCTGTTTAGAGATAATTGCCACAATTTTAGCCAATTTTTGTTCTACCATACTTTATTATTTCATTGATTAATAGAAGTTAGGAATTCATCATATTTGTGGCTTCTATTACATTTCTCTCAATGTATTTCATTTCCCTTACCTCCTTTCATTTCATCCCTCGTATCATGAAAATCAATGGTATCATATTAGTATGATCCTTGTTGTTTCTTGGTGCATATCCTAAATAAGGTCAAGGGATAGAGAATTGGGTATCAAGCTAGTTTCACTTGGTAATATTGTTTCTCCCAACTAAATGGGATCCCATGGTGAAAGAAAATAAATATGATTGAGAAGGAGATCCTATCAAATTGTTTCTCAAGGAAGTACTCACATGACATAGGAATGAGACAATGGAATTTTTTTTCTGAAATCCTTCAATAACTTCCAACAATAGTTGGAGCACCTTCAACTAGTGGTAATTTTGGAGATGCAACAATGTTTAAGGCACAAATTAACTTTGACATCACCCTATCCAAATTCCAAATAGATGTAGATTCATAGTAGAAATGGTTAAATCTATTAGAGGAATATTACCATGTCTAACAAAAATGTCAAAAATGAAATGATCATCTTTGCACTCCTGAAATCCCTTTCCCATGTCAGGTGGGAAGGTTATTGGGAGACATAAAATGAAGATGAGTCTATGATTCTTAAGGAAATACCCACTTGGGTAGATTTTTTTTTTATTCCCTTCATGAGGAATTCTACACTATAAGTAACTACAATGACCAATCCATGAGATTAACAATCATGCAATAGGGGAGAGACAAAATGACACTTCAAATTACACCAATAATTTCCATGACTTGCAAACAAATTTATGTATCATAGAGTGAGTGGAACTAGGTTCTACAGTGTGGTAGTGGGCTACATAATTACAACAATAAATATATGGATTTCTTGGACACCTCCTCACTCGAATATTTTTATTGATATGTTGTCAAAATTGAGTAGAAATGGAATTAGAGAAATAAGTGAGAGTTCAAGTCACTGCAAAATAAGCATAGAAAGGATGGCTAGCCAATCACAAAATAAGGGATAGAGAAAGGAGAGAGAAATCAAAACATCTAGCCCAAGTCATATATAAACAAGGGTAATGGGAAGTCAAAAAAGGACACTAGAAAGTGGTACGATTTTCATAAAGTTCCATGACACAACATTGTTGAATGTCGCTTAAAATAATAATTGTTGCTGGAGCTTAAAGGAAATGAAATCGACTCTGTATTTGGCTTTGATTTAGAAAATGATAAAAGAAAATGGATCATCAATGTGGAAACTAGTGCTACTGTCCAAGCCATAAAGATATAAGTGGAAGGGTCGGAATAAACTGAAGAGGGGGAGTGCATCTCATTGTTTTTAGTGAGAGGTAGAAGAATCAATTGAGGTGATCTGTATATTAAAGCTACAAATAGTTCCTCACCCACAACCATATGCCATTTGTTCATTGAGCCATAGAAAAGACATTTGTGTTGGCCAGTAATTCCACCTATTCCATGGCATTAAGTCATTTAAAGGTGAGGCACTATATGATATTTCCCAATTATAATTTTAGGATGTTCTTTTAGGATAACCTTATATGTGGAAATTCCATCCTATTTATGAGTGTTGTCTCTATACTATAATTGTTACTCTTGGAGGTCATCTCTATAGGGTACTCATAGGTAGGTAAAACTATTATAATTTTATTGATCTTAATATGAAAACATCAAAACGTAATCTCTGAGATTGCAAATATTTCCTACCTCATAATTTGGTTAGAAGGTGAAAGGAATTTCATTACAACCATCACAACCTTAGCACCATACCTCTCTACACAATAAAAGCAAGTCGACAAAATTATGGAGACATACAAAGATATAATTATTCCAACTATGGGAGTGCTTCTGTAATGCCAAGTCAAAATCTCAATTGAATTGATACCTAGTGATTTGTACCTAATGGACTAATATATAGAAAATCTCGCTTGGAGAATGAGGTAATAAAATGTTAGTTTACTAATATCATTAAAAATTGCACATCTAATCAAGCTCTTCACTTTGTTCATGTCCAATTTCTTTGGTTTAAAAGAAGGATGGGATGTTAGGATTATGCATTGATTATCGAGCCTTAAACAAAATCATCATAAAAAATATATACCTCATCCCAAGCATTAACATTCTTCCTGACCATCTTAAGTGTGCTAATCTTTTAATAACGATGATTAGAAGTTAGGATACCACTAGAATCTAATTGAACAAATTCATGTATAGTATACAACCTTAAAATCTAAATAATGCCATTTTAAGCAATTTACAATTACCTTTAGCTTGACTAACACTTCAACAACAATCATGAGGATGATGGATCATATCCCATGACTTCTCACAAAATCTCTTTTTGTTGTATATTTTGATGGCATCATTATCTTCAATTAGACCTAGACAAAACAATTGCATTACATTCCATAGGTATTAGGCACCCTACGGCAACACAATTTGTATGAAAATATGGAGAAATGTTCATTTGGCATGCACAATATTTAATATTTTGGATACACTATGGATCAACAATGGGTTCATATTAAACCAGCTAGCCTCGACGACTCTAGTAGATGTCCATAGCTTCTTTGTATTTACAAATTTATATTGAAGGTTCAAGTTGGATTTTTCTCATATCGCTTAGCCCTTAAGTTAAGTGGCCAAGGGTGGAGCAAATTAATTTTTTTCATGATCTGAATCACAACAGAAATAATTTGAGGAATTGAAACACTGTGTTTTCCTTACAATAGACCTCACATTTCTAAACCTGCAATAGTCATTTAAAATTGAGATAGATGTTACTGACTATGCTACGAGTGCAATTATCACTCAACAAGTACATATAGTGGCATATCATAGTGAAAGAATTATACTTTCCACATATACCCCACATATGACAAGGAGATTTACTCTATTATGTAGGCATGCTAATAATGGAAGCATTATATTATAGTGAAGGAGATGATTATCAATATTGATCATATGCATGTACAATTCATGCAAACACAAGTTAATTTATACAATGACTTATTAGACCAAAATGTTACACTGAGATGGGGGTGAATAAGTGTAATGGTGAATTCATCATTTCAAAACCATTTCATCAATAATTGGACATATAGAAGTCCATAAGAAAATAAAATGCATAATAACAATAAATGAAACTATGCATCACGTAACCACCATCACATCAACAAATGAGAACACTAGCTTTTACATGCAAACTTTGTGACAAAAAACCATAAATTCATTTTGTATTTTTCAATTTGATTAAATTGATTTGCAGGCACAGCCTTGTTGGAGGTGCCAATCCCCAAAATAAAATTTGTGGGCACCAACCTAGTGGAGGCACCAACCTAGAAAATGTGAAATCTCTGACTTGTTGTAGGATTCAACTTGATTGAGACACAAATCTCAAAAATATGCAAGCTTTGACTTGCTAGAGCCTTTAATCCAGTTGAGGCATTAACCCCAATGGAGGCACCTAGCTCCTTATCCAACCTGGTGTGAACCACTTTTCATGATATGTCATATAGGATCCACAAGCTCAAATCATAACCAAATCAAGTTGTCTTTTATTTACATGTCGAAAACTAGTTCAGTTGCTCATATTTCCAATAATTATTACCTCCCTAACCTCAACAATTGTTTACAAATCTTTATTAAATTACAAAATAATCCAATCAATAATCATTTTACACTCAACTTGACCTACAAAACATTAAAAATATTAAATGTTCTACAAAATTATCCTTTTTGGAATGGGTTCTACAAAATGCACAAAGTTTATAAGTTTTTATACAAAACACTCATATTTTTTCGGCTTGCTAATTTCAAAATGTATGTAATATCACCAACAAAAATAATAAAAAATTAATCAACCTTCTAATGAGCTAAAACACTCGACCTTGTAGGGGTTCCACTATGCATGACACCATTTGTGCTACAACATGCTTCATACAAGAAAAAAACACAAAATTTGTTTGGACATACACCAAGATCCTTTCTCATTCATACTACCTACTCAAACTTATATTTTTGTGCTTGCCACATAAGAGCCCAACAAGTTATTCACATTCTTTGTGTCGAGATTAGGGATAGGTAAGAAAATAATTAAAATTGTCTACATTCTTCAAGTCATGCCAATCAAATGTTTGTTTTCATGTAATGACTAGGGTCGGGTCAACGAACAACCAATAAAACTAACTATGCTCTATTAGGCCAACCAAATGTTTGTGTTCACCATGTCACAACCAGGTCCATGCTATGCAATGCCAATCAAAATAATTCCACTCTCCATGTCAGGAAAATTAATTGTTTGCATTGACCAGGCCAACCAACAACCAACAAAACAAAATGTGCTCTTTGGGTTAGGCCAATCCAATCTAACCAAAAATCAAACATATAAACTATGTTCTCCACATCAATCCAATCAAGTGCTTGCATTTGCTAGGCTAGCAACCAACTAATTAAATGAATTTTTCTCTCCATGTTAGGCAAAAAAATCTTTTCATAATCATCACCCAAGCTAGAAAAATTAATCAAATGAATTACATTCTCCGCATCAATACAAAAAAAAAAAGTTGTGTTTTCATGGTTATGGTGAGACTAACTAATGAAATGAAATGTGTTCTCCGTGTCAGTGCATCATACTTTATTAAACATTAGACAATAACCATGTGTAGTAATAACATAATAAGCCATCACACATAAGAAAGGCACATGAACACCAATATTTAAGGTGGAAACCCAATGCGGGATAAAAACCACCTTTTGTTGTCATCTCTACCTTCTTTTAATATAAGAAAAACCTGTTTACAATCTTGTATTGATTTAGACACATACTAGCATGTAGGCACCCACCTGTAGAAGGCTACAACCTTCTCTCATTCTCCAGCTTCTACTAGAAGGGAGCTACAACCCTTAGCTCTTGTACTAGCTGATAGGTTTACTAGTACATTGGCGTCAGCCTAGAGAAGGCTCCAACCTTCACTTATTCTATAGCTTCTACATGAAGGCAGCGCCAACCCCTTGTCTCTTGTACTTGCTGATATTTTTACGAGTAAGTAGGCGCCAACCTACAGAAGGATACGACCTTCTCTCTTCCTCCAGGGACCACATTTCATAAATTTTTAGACTTGATACTCCTGGTACACAACAACACAATATGAAGGCCACGTTTCATCCAATTTTCATACTGGACCCATCAATACAATTGAAGCTCAAAATAAATCACCACTGCAATACAACCGATCAATGAAACCCATCAACTCTGAAGCAAATCACAATCAATCAATTTGAACAATCAAATCACTATCACCATAAAAGAGAATTGAACCCAAAACTCTACATCAACAAGTAGAACCAACTGCAACTTCAAACATTGTATTTCATAGTGTATACCCTCCTTCAAAGTGTCGAACCAATGTATTCACATGCATTCACCAAGGAAAACTACTGTGTAGATTTGTAGATAAATACTTATAACTTCGCAATTGTTCTAGACTTCACAAACTTAGATCATAACATATAAAGGATCAAACCAGTGTTAGTAATTAGATCTACCCTATCCATTATTTGACCACATAATGATAATTCATTTTAGGTCTTATGGTCTTGATCCATCATTATATCTCATCCATCATCAACCACTTAGGTGCATACTTAGTTTAGATTAAGCAAAGCACCAGAAACCCATAACATGCATACTTGATTTTGACCTAACACTTCATAAGATATTCATTACTTGTGCACTAGGGGTGATTTTAGGGGTGAATGTTCGCCCTTTGGTGAAATTAAGGGGTTTTAAATTTTTAGTGGGCGAATATTTTGTACCATAGTACATTTTTATAAATCAACTCAAATAGCCCACCTTATTTTAAGGGAGAGGGTAAAAAAGGTAAATTTAGCCCTTGAAATTAGGAGTTAC
>APFE030609996.1:36768-59178 GCA_000404065.3 Pinus taeda
ATTATATATACATATCATATTATTGATAAAATCACCTTCCATTTTTCCTATATACCATGGAGATTCACCCATTTATTATACATGTAAATTTGGGGGGGTTCTTAAAATTTTCCCTGTTGTGCACATAGCCCTTTTATCTTCTCCTTCTTATATACTTAGATCCTTTTCCAATACCTCGAACCAAAACCATAGTTATGCTACTAGTATTCTTTGATGGTATAAATATTCTTTGTCGTGCTCATTACCATGGGTCAATATCATGGTATGAACCCCTAGTATTCATTATCCTTAATTTTTCATCCCATACGCACTTTTCCTTTTGTGAAAGTGTGTGCATATGTATACGCTCCTTTTGTTCTATGAACCCGTGTGTATACGCTACTTGGGCAAGGTGAACCAATGTATACTTCTTAAACCATTCTCTTTCTTCAATCTCTAGAGTTTGATTTGTAATCCTTTTTTCTTACCTCTCAATTGACATGTTGCATTGTGAACTACCATCATACATGACTGATTCAATTCTGGGTATCATATGTGTGAGTTTCCATGAAGGACAACACCTATATCATAATGCCAACAAGGCCCAGTCACCAAATCACTCTGATCCATTACCACAAAAGGGAATAAAAATATGAGGTTTAAATTCACTCGCATAATTTCTCATTCCCAATAAATAGTTGGAAAACCCATAAAGGTATAGAAGAATGAGATAGACTCTATTAGGGGCTATCTAGGGTGCTACAAAAGAGATATAGAGTTGATTTGTAGGTGATATAGATTGGGCATAGCTATTACAGGAGAAATAGGGCTACTACAGGAGAGATAGACTTTGTGCTATATGAGAAACATTTTTTCTATAGGAGAAGACAATGTGCTACAATAAAGTCTAGAGAGTTGCAAAAAGCCTAATTTTGAGAAACTTTACCCCATATTTGAAGACTTACATCTAACAAAACGGTAAGTACACATTTTTCTTTGCCATTTGTGGACAAGAAACCTTCAAAACCTCTCATTCCTTTAACCAAAATTCTGATAGTAATTTGAGAATAAAAAATTGAATGAGAATGTTTCTTTTGAGTTAAGAAATATAAGAAAGGAAATGGAATTATTTTTGAGTTGAATATGAAGTTTTTGTTCCTCTAACCAGTACGAATAAAACTGCTCTTTGACCCATGTAGCAGATTGGGAGTATTGGTTTTCCAAACTTTGGAAAATCACAGTGATAAAACATGGTGGGAGTAGTTTCAATTGAAGAGAGTCCACATACTCATCAAGGATTCTAATTATCACATATGCCATGGAGAATGTTCTAAAACGTGTATTAAGGGAAAACATTGTGGACATTAACAAGGATAATTTTCTTAAGACACAAGCACAAGCCTAATTAGAACTTGAAGAAAAGGATGGATCTACAGAACAAGAGGAATAGAATGGAGCAAGGAATATGTGCCAAAATTACTTTTGAGGTATCTTGGGATGTTAAGAAGGCCACCAAGGCCATGAATGAGGCACAATTAGGTCACTAAGTTGCTCAGAGGATGACCAACATGTTCAACAAGAGAGTAGGATGGGCCTCCAAATTAGATATAAATTAAGGCCCATCTGACCATCCTTCAACACATTAAACCTCTATTTTTTACATTATGTGACATATTTTTAACTTCATCATGTTATTTAGGAAGGTTTAGAGATAATTTCATATTTGTGCCTAATATTATTTATTTTTGTAGAATATTGTGAGGATATTGGGAAGATTATGAAGATTTGGAGGAGGAGATAATCTAGAGTATTTCTTTTCAATTCAGAAGGATCAATATTTGATAATAAATAAATAAAATATCACGAAATTATTAGCTCGAGGGATTGAGAAAATCTAGCAATGCGTTATGTGTCATTTAATGCAAATTCCTAGTGTTAGGAACGATATCCACCATTTGAGGGATTTTGGAGGGGAAGTATTCCTCCTTTCAAGGAGAATGCTTCCCCATCAATTTCTTTGAGTACCAATTCAAATTTCCCCCAGAGGCATTATTTCTTAGTCTTCTTGTGGAGAAAACTTATTTTTTAGCAACTCCACTTTCATTTCTAGCAAGGGTGTACTTGGATTAATTCAAATAATGAATTTTGGTGCCATTTTTAGCCTCTAAATGTTGGTTTCCTTCATATGAATTTTATTTTCCTTGGGCTTGGCCATCTCTGGAGCCTCAAATCCCTCTTGTAAAAATTATTTATTTCCTTTGAATGTCTTTTTCACTTGCATCTCGTATTTCTGCATTTATTATTTATGCTTCTTTTGTTGTAGGTTACATTGGCTAAATTATTAAAGTGAGTTGTTTTATAGGTTATTTACATATTCAAAAGAATTCTAAATCCTTATAATACCTTTGAAAATTCATATTCATCATTGAGCTCCTTGGTTTGGTTTACTAGTTCACGAATCTAGAATTTCTGGAAATCCATTGTAGCAAAATAGTAGTAATTTTCTGCTATTTTTTAGAACGTGTTAGTGAGATTAATTTTAGTTGGTTCCAATTGAATTTCTTCATAAAACTATTCCTTTTAATAAAAAAATTCACCCCATACAATTTTTACTTGATTAGGTTAGGCATTTGGTATGTTAACTAGCTCACTAGTTCTTGAATTTCAAGTTTTTAGAGTAGTAATTTTCTGTTATTTTCTAGCAAATGTTAACAAGGGTATTTTGGAGTGATTCCACTTGGAATGGAGCCCTAGGGAATCCTATTTAATAAAAAAAAAATCCCATCCTATTTTCATTTGATTTTCTTAGGTATTCCACAATTTATCTCCTCCTATATAAAAACAAGGCCTGTTGTAGCACCTCCTGTAGCACCTCATGTAGCACTCTAGTATCCCTCTTGTAGCACGTGTAAACTTGACCATATTTTCTCCAAAATATTTTTTTTTTTTCCTTAGGCTTGAATAATGACCCTTAGGCTCCAAAACCATGATTTATTAAGAACAAAAACCTCTTAAGCCTTGCCTCTTCTCCATTGCAATTCACCTCTGTCGTTATGGTTAGTGGAAAGATTCATGACTTGTAGAACATAATGATGATTTTCATGATTACCTTATAATATTTGTTGACAAAATATATTTTGAATACAGTGACTGAGGAATGATTTCCTGATTAGGTTTTGTTTCATGCATATTAAGCTAGGGTTTCCATTTCCAACATTGTTATTTCTATTGCATAGACTAGGTTTCATTTTGATGGAACAATTACATTTTACAAAAAGAATATGATTTACATTCATGCAAGTACGTTAACCTTTACATTTAGGCAAATTAGAGTAACATTTCAATTTTCCATTCCTACAAATATATAAGAATTTTCATTTCTGTAATTAGTTTAGGCTTTATTCCATGACATTCACTTCATTGCATCATATCAACAAAAGAATGACACATTGCATGTTGCATATATAGTGTTGACACCTCTTAAGTTTGTACGAACCCTGGGTTGATAATTTAAGTTGGTAGCCTTGACAGTTGCAATATTATTTTTGTAATACTGGGGCTTGTCATGTTCTTCCAAATATTTACTAAAAATAAAAATTTCAGCAAGATAAATAACCAAAAACTTATCAAAGTGTGGTTTGAATATATCATTGATTTGTATCATAAAAGTTGTCAAGGCATTGGTGGAGCCCAAAAGGCATGACCATCAACTCGAACATGCCAAATTTTGTCTTAAAGATGATATGCCATGTGTCTTCTACATGCAGGCATACTTGATGGTATCGAACTATCACATCCATTTTGGTAAAGAAGAAAGCTTCTTGTAAATGGTCAAGCAAATCCTCAATCTGAGCTAAGGGTATCAGTTTTTAATAGTGGCCTTATTAAGAGCCCAGGAATAAATCACTAAGAGTTATTCAAAAGCTTCCTTTTTTGGAATAATAAAGGTAGCGGAATCACATGGTGGTGAGGAAGGTTTAACGTGTCCAAAATTCACCAATTGTTCAATTTTGTGTTCAATTGTTATTGCCTCAAGAGGAGCTGGGAAATAACAGGGAGCATTAGGAAAAAAGGCACAAGGAATAAGATTGATCTTATGTTCAATAGAATGTGGTGAGGAAAACCCTATAGGTGGGGTGAAAACATATACAAATTCTTGGATTAAAGGAACCATCTCTTGGGGAATGGGATTGGTTAGATTGTCTAGTTGGACAAGGTGAACCAGACACAATGAAAAAGATTGTTCAATTTCATTTTTGTAATTGGAGGTGTGGTGGGAAGGGAGCAGGTTGATTTGTATTTAATAGCAGAGGATGTGAGGGCATATGTATGGCCCTCTTGTTGTAAATGGTATTGTTGGATTTTAGCATGGTAGATTGCATTATGAGTCTTCTAGTAAGAAATTCTAAATAACAAATGGACACAATCAAGAGGAGAAAAATCACATATTACCATGTCCCTAAAAGGGTCAATAGAAAATGTGACTTCATAGTAGTGTGAAACTATAAGATGAGGGTTGTCCTTTTGTACCCAAACAATCTGATATGGAGCCATATGAGGAGTGGTGGGAAGTCTAAGGCGGTGAACTAAATCTTGAGCCATAACGTTCTTTTCACTCCCACTGTCAAGTATCAATGAAGTTGTATCATTTTTAATTTGACAATTGTTTGTAAACATGAGAGTATTAGAGGGCCTAGAGTGATTAGCTATCATAAGTATAATAGATGGGTCTTCTTTGGTAGGATTATTGAGAGAAACTATTGTCAAAGGAGTGGGGGATTCTAGCTTCTCAATCTCTGTAAGAATCGTCTTGTTGCTATGATAATTTTGAAGTACTTGAAAGTGAGTAGTGGTATGGGAGTTGGTTTTATGACGAGTACAACATGTGGGATTGTGAGAGATGGAGGAGGAAGATGAGGAGGGGAATGTAGATGAAGGACCAACACTAGAAGGGGTAAAATGAGATTGAAGAGATCATATTTGACAAACCACTTTACATTCTATGTCCAATGTCCACAGAAAGGCTTTATCCAAGGAGTCATTGTTAAACAATTCCACTTCTCTATGAAAACTCCATAATAAACCACAATTAAATTTAATAACGAGTACCTCCTCAATGTCCGAGGTATGTAGTTGAATACATAGTTTGTAGAAGACATCAATGTAGCATTGCACTGATTAGTTTTGTAGTTGTCAGATTTGTAACAACTTTTCCAAAATATTTTGAAGATACCCTGGTGGATAGAAACTTTCCCTCAAATCCTGACAAAATTCCATCAAAGAAGTAATGTGTGTGGGAGTAGAGTTGGGTTCTATGGTTTGATCAAACTTACTAACCAGATTAAAATCTTTAACTGAGTATCCCAACAAGCTTGCACAACAATTTTAGGCTAAAAATTTGAAGCTTCATGTCTTCTGCCAAGTTAAGAATTGTCTTAAGGTAAGTGGAGACGTTGTGAAGTGAAGAATAAACAACCTCTCCAATAATTTAGCCTAAGAATTTTGGCAATTAGAATCGGGTACCAAGTTGCATATGACCTGCAGGGCACATTTGCTGCTGTAGAGTGAGAATCTTATGGAGATCCATTGCTAAGTCGTGAAATGGTGATTCCTCATTAGAAGGATCTCGACGTGGAGCTAGAGAGAAGAATGCTAGATCAAAATGTCAATTGAACCCTAAGAAGGGTGTGAGAATGCTAGCTCAAAAATTTCTAATTTTTTCCCAATCATTGGCTGTGATACTAATTGATGTATATTTGATCCCAAAAACACACACAAATATGTCCATATAGCCTGAAAGAGATAGGTAGAGTAGATATATTAACATAGCAATGACAAAAAAAAGCTAGAACAAAAAATTATCTATAATCTCTTTTATTAAAAATCCCATCACCTCTTATAACTGAGGTGGTATACAATTTTATTAACTTGATGTTATTTATAAAACAAATATATTATAAAAAAAAATAGAAAGGAAAACATAATTTAGAAAATTCATTCAGACATCCAATGATCTTGTGAGACAAGAATGGACTTGTCACTTTCCTTCTCTTTTTCCTCTTTCCTCTTTTCTTTCCTAACTCATTTGTTGGATGTTGCCTCTACATTCGGCTTCCTTATTTCTTGGAGTTATGTAGTTGTTTCCAATCAATGACAATTCTTCTCATAAATGACAACAATATTTCCAACAATATCCCCCTTTGTAATTGTTATAGACATATTTTGGCTCATCAACCCCAAACTTATATGTCGATAAACTAGGGCTCATCAAACCCTAAAAGAGTTGTTTTATAACCCAAAAGAACATAGTCATATGATTACATCATTCCCCAAAAGTTCCACCTAAGAAACCATCCAGAAATGGCCTAAACTGAACCATACTTACTACTCGACTGGCAGGGTGCGATGCATACTGAGTGGTACACTGCCTAGGTGCAATGAATACTGATTAGGACTTCTATAGGGTGTGATGTGCAAGGATGGAAAAATGTCCAAGACAGTTTTCTAGGTGGCTGCTCATGGAATCTTCTAGAAACTTCTCGTATGCCACTTGCCTCTCTAAATTCGCCTAGGGATGAGTAAGAGATCCAAGAAACCTGCAAGTGGAATGACACTAATCAAAACCATAGAGATGACTCACACCCTTGCACACATCTATAAATGGATCCCTCATCTAAGAGATCTAGAGGCTAGAATATTGTGAATTGCAAGGAAGTGCTCATAGTTTGTATTTGAGGAAAAGAGCATTGTATTGTTGGTTTGATCTTGCTATTTCATGAGGTGAAGAGGAATTGAAGTTGGGAGAATGATGCTGGATTACACAACTGGGTTGTAATTCTCCCTTCTATTTAATAAAGTTCTTCAAGTTTTCTTCCATATGATTGTTCAATTGTGAATGTTATCATTTGTGAATGGTATCATTTGTTCATTATATATCTGATTTTGTAATGTTTATGTTGTAATAGATCAAGATGCTTTGACGGTTCTTTTGGCTGTGTTTCTGTAGGTACTCTCCAAGTGGGTTAAGTACGGGGAAGAGTTACAAGCTCTGTCAAGGGGGAGAGAGATCAAGCAAGGGACTAAGCAGATGTTCTAGGTTGGTTCCATTTTCTTTTTCTTATCTGTTACACATAGAAGAAATCGTTGAATTTCTTTAAACTGTTGTTTCTAGGGTAGCTTCCAAACCTAGAGGGCTAGTCATTCAAGACACTAGTTTTCCCCGAAACAAATTGGCAACTCCACTGGGGAAGAACAGATGTTTGTTGTTATTATTGTTTGTTTTATAAACTATAGATAGAGCCTGAAGTCAGCCAGGTAGCCTTCGAACTGCTCTTGCTTTGCAACTGCATAGTAGATGAATGTTGCTTCAGTCGATCTCCAGTTTAGTTTATGAATTAAACATTTGACTTACAAGCATTATAGATTTCCTTTTGGTAGCTTAGTAACCTCTCAAGACATTCCTTAATACTTTTCTCTTTACTGTCCATCAAAGCTCAGCTTAACCCACTGAAAATAGTTGCACATTTGAGCCAAAACCCATTTCAAATGCGATCCCTGGCCCATCGCACTGTTCGTCACTATAACCTAGTATGCATCGCACCTACTGAGTGTGTAAAGTGTGATGCATCCCTATTTCTGTGAATCCTAGGTGTGATGACTGACTGAGCCTTTTTCCATTCTAGAAATTCGGGGTTTTTGACCTTGTTTTCAGTTTTGTTTAGTTGTTTTTGCTGCTTATGAACAGTGCCTCATTACTGAATCCTAATTGCATCACATAGATCAGCCTCCACTAGTTTAGGATTAGTGAATGTATTTATGTATTTGTTCATCATTTACAATCCGTTGTGGAAAAGTCGCTTAAATTGCTCTATCGCTTTGATACAAAAAGTCTTGTAATTGTCGTTTTGTATCGAAAAGAGAAGTTTCATGGATTCTTCCTTCCCTGGATAGTCAATTGTACTTTTCATTATGTATTTGGTTTGATTGGTTTAAATTTGAAGTGTCGAAAGCATTTTTTATTCAAAATTGAAAAGTGTCGTTTAGGCTTACTTTGTCTTTTGAAGAAGAAATTGTCGAAAATGTCATTTTGAAAGAAATGTTTTAGATCTTTGCTGCATTTAGTTTTCCTTTTTGTCATTTTTTAAATTAAGGAGAACAAAAAACAAATACATGAATTTGCATTTGCATTCAGTTTGTGTGCGGAAAATGACTTAGGAAAATGCACTAATGTGTGCTCTTTGCTCTTTGTTTGAAAGAATTGTAATCTTCTTTCCTTAGTAGCTAGGATTTTCATTGCTCAAAATAAACAAAGATTGTTTATCATTGTAGATTGCATTTTAGGAATTTCAAATAAACATCACGCGGTGAACCATTGAAAGGAAAACTCTAAACAAGATCAACTCTAAAATAAATTTCATTGAACCTAACAATGCTTTGGAACTTAACGCAACACATCTAGAGGTCTAGGCTAGAGACGTGTTCTAGCGTCATTAAAACTAGTAACTATCGTTTTCATTGAAGGTTGGGTGATCCCTCCTCCTTGATATGACAAGTGATAGCATGGACTTGTGCTCCCTGTACTGTTGCATATATATTGGGAGACCACAATAGGCCTATATCCTTTATCCATAGGAAGCCGAGTCTGCTGCCTTCTTGATTGCAATGCACTAAACACAACATTCAGGAAGATTGACTATCATACGTAAGTCCTTGATAATTTCTCTTTAATTTATCACCAAGGTTTATATTGTAGTTTTGTAATTGGTTTTTTAATCCCTCTGTCTAGATTTTCCAGAGTAGTCACTTTCGTTCCTTTTCGACTCTTTAACAGAAAAGGTCCATCTGAGCACTTATCACTTTACGCTCATTAAAAATCAAAGGAGACTAGATTCATATAAAGGTTTTTTTCGACTCTTAAAAACTAAAAAAACAAAATTGTGTCAAAGCATCATTAAAATAAATTGAATTCTGAATAACATCATTTTCTCCTTAATTTTGAGTTGATCAAGTAAATCCACAATCGTGGAAGAAAGTCAATCAAAACCCCATCATTTGTGGAGACTAGCGAGTCAATCGTCTTTGACTTCAGAAGCGAAGCCAATTCGGGAAAAACAATCTCGTTTAACTGAGTCCAATTCATCTGGTTTATTTGAAACTGTCATTTCAACATCGTCAGAGACTACAGTTACTTCGATTATTTCTGGTACATCTGCCTTTAGAGAAGAAGTTCCGCAGTTACAAGAGGACATTAGAACAAATCCTACTGTAATGGTAGACACTTCTATACCTTAAACAACTCCATCTAGAGTTGATCTAGAACCCATCTCAGTTCAAACCAAGGCTACATTCGAACTAGTAGTTGTTCAAGAACCTTCCTTTGAGATTGAAGTTCACTTCCTTGAACATCTAGAAGTTGAGTTTCAAAATTCAGAAGGTGTCACCCCTCCAGAAGCTATAACTTTTTTGGCTCCAGAAATCATTTACAGACCTGACAGTCTTCGTCTTCCACCTAGTCTAATTTCTATAGATGAGATAGTAGAGGATCCTCCATATAGTACCCTGTTACATTTTGGAACTGGGATTCATTTGTATCCTTCTACTCTTGAGTTTAGTTCTTTTAATCCTCCTTCATTGCAAGTTCCTGTCAAATCACTAGGAAATCTGTTGGATAGACTAAACATGTCTGAGCAACCATCAACATCTAGGAATGTGTCATATGATGCAGCTACGGTAGAACTTCCTGCTGCCATTCCTACAATGTTTGCTGGTATACCATTTGTTCCGGCTAGTTATCAATGTCTAGCTGAAGTCCACTCAAGGGTTGCTTCAACAACATGGTCTACTCCTATTTTTTCATCCGGAGTCCCATCTAGTATTTCTTATGTTCACACTCAGCAATTTGATCCTGCATGACAGTATCAATATGGACAGACCAATTTTCAAAGACCGTTATACCCTTTAAACACTGGACTGCCGCCATACGGAGGGCAGTATGCCTTTTCACTGTTTCCTCCTAGGGAACAACCATATGAGAGTTTCCAACAAAATTTAGGTCAAGCTAGAATTACATCTAGTGGTTGGATACCAATACTGCCACAACAACCAAGGTTGTATATTCAGTGCAACCGATCCAACCTATGTCGAATATTCCCACTACACCTACTATTATGACTGTGTCACAAGCACAAGCACAACCTATTGTGTCTCAACCTCAAATCTCTTAGGTTGTGATACAACAGCCACTTGTCTCTATGGCTCAATCACAACCTCAAGTTAGTGCTTCCTTATCTGGAACAACTCAGGCACAAACAGGTATTGTCAATCTGCATCTTGGTCAATCTTCTACTATTGGGGAACAAAAAATAGTCCAACAACAATGGCTGGTACAATACCAAAAACCACAATTCCAGCAAATCCAACCTCAATTTGGACTTGGTTTATAAGCTAAAAATGGATTTGGTCAATATCAAGCCTACCAACGACCTGAGCAACAAAGCTTTGTAGGTAATGGACAATCGCATTTTCAAAACAGCTATCAACAACCACACTATACTGGTTATGTCCAACAACCTTATCAAAGTTACTAGCATTAGATACATTATGTTGGTATGCAAAGACCTACTACTCAGGCGATTCTGTCTTATCTTGGGTATGCTTCACCTAACCTGAATCAGCAGCTACCTTCTGTAGCAACTCTAGAATTACCATATTTGAACTGGCTGACAAATGATCCAATTGCATATGCCTCTTGGTGGCCAATGATTCCTCATAAACTTCCCTCCGAAATTCATAAATTCAATGGAAATCTAGTTGGAACATCCTTCGAATCACATAATGACTTTTCAGTTTTGGTGCTCATCTAACACCCTGAATGATGATTCAATTAGGCTTCGCCTTTTTCAGAGAACGCTCACTAGTCTAGCAACGAAATGGTATATTGAATTTCCTAGAGCTTTGTTTGATAACTTCAGCAGCCTCGCTACTACTTTTCTAACCCACTTCCAGTTACCCATCAGGTACAAAATGGGAGTAGAACTCCTTACCAAATTTAAATAGACCACGGTCACTCACATATCTGATCATATTCATGAGTGGTGATGTCATCATCGAATGGTAAAGATGTATGTTCCTGATCAAATTTTAACTGAGTGGTTTATTAAGTCCTTATTGCCATCTATCACTGAGGACATGGTGAAAGGAGGAGTTGTCACTGAAGAGAAAGTCATTACTCATGCTCAATATTTATACTTGATATATACTCAGTCTGGCACACTCTACGACAAAATTCCTGATGCTCCTAGACCATAATTTTCTATTCCACCTCCTCCTAAATCAAATAGGGACTCTCATGCTGGTGACAGCATGATCGGTGCTTCAAGCATGCAAACTGCAAGGGCTCCACTTGGTAAAGCTCTTTGCTATTTCTATTCAAATTGCAAATGAAAAACCTCTTGCCTAAAATATTAATGCCATGTCATCTGACAAGGGAAAGAATCTAAAGCAACTAGGGGGCAAGAAGAAAGCGAAAAATAATAAGAAGAAAAAAGAGAATTCCACTCCTGAAAAATCATCTGAGAACCCTACTGGGCCAAAGAAACCTCGTCATTTTCCATGTTTCATATGCAATGAAGAGCATTATACAAGGGATTGTCCACATCGACCCGAGATTTCAAGACTTTCGAAGTCTTCGAATACCTCAATGGTGTTGACTGATCTGTTTCCAAACCTAGAAAATAATATGGTTGCTATTGATCATGCTTCCACATCCCAAGTTCTTATACTATCCATCTCAAACAAGAAAAATGATGCTTTGATAACAACAGGAATAAATATTATGGGAATCCACCATCGTCAAACAACTAAGCTACAAATCAACCTAGTGGTTCAACAACGACTTCGCCAGAAGTTGTTCCACCCATTATTCCTAAATTAACTATAAAGCTACTAAAGGGGGTCATACATAAATAGACATTTAATCCTCATGCTCAAGCTGTTGATAATTATAATATAGTGGAGGATTTGGCTCAATCACCATCTGCTATGTCGACATTGGAGGTATTGCAAAATTGTCCCTCCCAAAAGTAGGCTTTGTTATCAGCAATAGGTGTTATTGATCCAAAAAATTCCAATCTTGTGGCCTTTAATCATAAAGGATATATGCCTTAGTTACCAGCCCAACTCGCTTTCCTTATACAAGTAAAATCCCTCAATAAAAGGGTTCATCGAACCATAATTAATGAGGGGGGATCTACCTGTATTATGTCAATGAGTTGCTGGAAAACTCTTGGTTCACCACCCTTGTCACAATCATCAATGACGTTAAAAGCATTTGATGGAAGAACATACACTCCGTATGGGATTTTAAGTAACTTGTAAGTTGAATTGGGGGCGAAAGATAGTAGAGATTGAATTTGAGGTCATTGATGGAAACCTTGATTACAATATCTTACTAGGAAGGCCCTCGATTTATGCTATGGCTGTCATTGTGTCTACATATTTTAGAAAGATTTCATTTCCCTTCCAAGGTGGAATAACAATCGTTGACCAACTAACCTTTTTCCCAATAGTTCACAAGCTACTAGAAGCATTCCATTGATCCATGGAAGTTTGTAATCACTTCAAAATGTTGGAGTAGGTCTCCTAAAAGACCCATCCTTAATGGGCACTTTTGCCCTCCCACCTCCATCTAGTTTTGTGGAAGTGGCCACAGTGGAAACCTGTCAAATGATCTCTTCCACATCATCTATGTTTAAGAAGAATTCTGAGCATTTTGATAGTGAGGATCATTGCAAGGCGTTGCCACCAAGCCCCATCGAATCTCTGTAGCAATCAATTTTCTGGGCTTGGGCGGCAAACCCAAATCAGCACTTGATGAGTGTTTGGGTAGATAGGTCTTTAGAATATGGTACCTCTTCTGATCCTTGGTCTCGTATACATTCTACAGATGAAGGACTCATCCAATCAATGATGATAGTAGAGACAATGTGGGAAGATTACCACCATTGTTCCCACCTTGGAGATGACAATGCAGATTATTCAAACGACCTCAATCATCCATCAGTTTTTTATTTTTTATTAAATTCTGTAAATACAGTAGATTCTGAGCAAAAATGTCCAACATTGAAGAAACTATTGCCATTAATATTTTGACCAAACCTAATATTGTAGAGAATATTCACATTGGCAAATCTTGTTCTCCATCAAAACTAGAAATTTATTGCGCTCTATTTTGCAAATTCAAAGATGTCTTTGCATGGTCATATGAAGAAATGTCAGGCATTGACTCGAGGATTGTTGAACATGAAATTAGGATGTATCCAGATGTCAAACCAGTACGACAATGTCTTCGACCTATCCATCTGAAAAAGGTCGTTGCCATTAAAGCAGAAGTCGAAAAGCGTTTGCGTGCTAGCTTCGTTTACCCTATTCCTCTCACTAATTGGGTATCGAATATTATTCCTGTAATGAAAAAAGAAGGAAAAATTAGAGTGTGCGTCGATTAAAGGGATGTAAATCAAGCATGTCCAAAGGATGACTATCCTACACCTTTCATCGAATAGATTATTGATGAATGTGCTAGATACGAAATCTTTTCATTCATGGATGGATTTTTCAGATACAATCAAATCAATATTCACCCACAGGACCAGTCAAAAACTGCATTTATATGTTCGTGGGGCACATTCTCATATCATAAATTACCTTTCAGTTTGAAGAACATAGGGGAAACATTTTAGAGGCCAATGAATTATGCCTTCCATGACATCAAACACATCATTCAACCATATCTCGACGATTTTCCAGCTCATTCGTGAAAACGGAATAATCATCCGCAACATTTGAGAGCCATATTTCTACATTGCCGACACTACAAGATACAACTCAATCCACAAAAATGTGTGTTTTATGTTGGTTATGGTCGATTGCCTAGTTTTGTAGCTTCTAAGGACGGAATTTGACTCGACCTATTTAAGGTTCAGGAAATCCTTGACATGTCTCCACCTTCAAATTTATTTCAGATTCAGAGACTCCAAGGGAGAGCTAACTTTCTGAGGAGGTTCATTCCACATGATGCTGAACTCGCTAAAGGTTATACACATCTTTTGAAAAAATGAGTACCCTTCCACTGGGATCACATTGCACAAGCTTCCTTTGATGCTTTAAAAGATTCACTGATAAAAGCATCATTAATGTATGCTCCTGACTATCAAAAAGACTTTGACCTGTATCTCACCATTTCAGATACAACCATTGCCATGGTTTCAATGCAAGAAGATAATGGAATTGAACATCCTATATGTTATTTAAGTTGCAATCTCAATGATACAAAAAGAAAGTACTCTTATGCTGAAAAGTTGGCTTTAGCAGCAGTTCAAGCAGTACAGAGATTTCGACACTATGTTCTCTTTTGCAAAACTACCATTATGTCATATTGCAACTCTATGACCTACATTTTGTCGCGTCAATTAATGGGGGGCAAATATTCCAAATGCATAGCCATTTTGCAAGAGTTTGATCTGGAATTCACCAAATCCAAATTAAAGAAGTCTCTCATCTTCGTAGAGTTTCTTTGTGAACTTCCCTCATCATCCAGCGATTTAACATCCAAAGCATCAATCGTGTATAAGACTCTGTTTCTAATATCATCAAGTGATCCATGGTACAGGGATATACTGGTCTATCTCCAAACCCAAAATTTTAGGCCTAACACCTCTCACTCTAAACAACGGCATACTTGATACCAAGCCAAAGACTATCTGATTGTTGGTGATACAATTTACCATTGTGGTGTCGATACAGTTCTACGAAGGTGCCTCATGCATGAGGAGGCCGAAAAAGTTTTGAATGATTGTCATTCAGGTGCTTGTGGGGGGCATCTATCTAGTTACACCATTGCACAAAAGATCTTACGAGCTGGTTACTTCTGGCCCACCATATTCAGAGATTGCATAATTGCAGTCAGAAGTTACCATGCTTGTCAAATTTTTCATCACAAAACCATATTACAACCTAGACCACTACATCCAGTCATTGTTGTTGGGCCATTCACTAAATGGGGCATTGATTTCATGACATGTAACACCACCTTGGCTGAGGGGCATGGGTATATTATAGTTGCTATCAACTATTTTACAAAATGGGCCAAGGCGATGCCTACATTAAACAATAGCAGCGAAATGACTATTTTCTTTTTTAATCATGTTGTTTCTAGATTTTGTGTACCACAGGCAATAGTCATAGATCATGGGCCACATTTTCGTAATCACATGATGATAGAATTGACTGCCAAATTAGGACTGTCCCATGATAGTTCTACTCCATATTATCTGCAGGCTAACGAACAAGTTGAGGCAATCAACAAAGTCCTTAAGTGCATGCTTCAAAAAATGATTGGTGTCCACAAACAAAATTGGCATTTAATCCTGTACTCAACTCTATGGGCATATAGGACTTCAATGAGAAATGCAACCAGATTTATGCCCTTTCAGTTGGTGTATGGTCTGAAAGTTGTCTTACCAATTCAGTGTGAAATCTCATCCCTCAAGCTTCCAATTGACCTGCTTCCTGAAACTTCTGAAGAAGAGGCTCGTTTATTGGAATTAATCCATCTAGATGAAACCCATCATGACTCCGCGTTGGCTAATGAAGCACATAAGAAACACGTCAAGCTGCAATATGACAAAAATTCCAAGCCTCGTGTCTTCTCAGAAGGTGACTTGGTCTTGCTTTATGATCAGGACTCTAACAAACTAGGAGCAAGTAAATTTGAACCATTATGGATGGGCCCCTACATTTTTAAATAAGTATTGACAAAATGAACCTATGAGCTGGTCGATTATGATGGTATTCCACTATCATAGCCCTGAAACGGATTGTATCTTAAACATTATTATGCTTGATTAAGTGTAGTAAACTCATTGTACATATGATTTTATTGCATTTTTGAGTGTTTTCTTTTAGAGTTGTCATTTTTGTTAGGTAATCCACTTCTCATTTGTTCTAGATGTCAGACTTTTTGGAACCGCTTATTGGGTATGCCGATGGAGCTAGTCATAGTACGCAGAACCTATCTTCTGCGGCCTAGGCCATTTTCGCTCCAAGCGATGAGTTAGTGAGTTTCAGGGGGATATGTATTGGTCGATCGACGAACAACATCACTGAGTATAGCGCGTTGATTGAACTTCCCTCTGATGCTATTTCACATGGTATACGCCGACTCATTTTCAGGCTAGATTCACGACTCATCATTCTACAGCTTACTGGTATTTATTCAGTTTGGAACCCAGCTATTTATCGCATGTTCCTAAGAGTTAGGATTTTGGAAAGACATTTTGATTCCATTCAATATCAACACATTTCTAGAAACTTAGACACATTGACTGATTCATTATCAAACTATGTGTTAAATAGACATTTGCAGCATTTTTAAAGAAAGCATTTCACATCAACATTTGCATCATGATTGCATCACTTAGCCAAAATAAAACTCCAAAAATCAAACATAGATAGCCTTTTATGGTTTTTACATAATGTTTTGTGTCCAAGGAAAAATTGGTCATCTGACCAAGAAACTCAAAATGAATGCAGAAAAACATCCTAGACTAGTGATGCTGGTGATAACATGTCACCACTTGTGCTATCATGTGCAGGAGCCTAGTCCAGTGACTCGGCATGCCAGTAGTATGGCGTCGTAACCTCAAAGGTAACTCATCGGTCAACATCCTAAATGCCAATCATGGGGCCCTCTATCTAATCATGCAACACTTCCAGGGTCTTTGATAGGTCCAGATCCTAAAGGACGTCCCTCCCTATAGCCTCGCATGCTAGAGTGTCACCTACCGCCCATGGGCATGCCACTGGTCGCACTAGTCCAATATTTGCACACACGTATAATTTTGATTAGTCTTGGTAACATCAAAAACACAAAAACATTATAAAAAAACTGAAAAACAAAGATGTGGTCGAATCATTTTACCTATAGCACTCCACTGCTCACCAACTGGTAACGACAAATCTGGGTCACCTTGGAAATCCATCCCGACATATGGATACTCTGCAAATACCATCTCCTAGCAATTGAACCACTCGAAAAAGGCATTAGAGAAGGAAATATGTGGTTGGCTAGCATTTCTAGCAATAATATCAACCCATCTCTGCATCCATGGTTCCCTCAGTGCTGGCAATCCCAATGAAATGTTCTGAGGCTGCATTAGTGGAATCCTCTCCAAAGAAAAATCATTTGATATGCATCCATAGCCAAAATTCTTAGTTCCTCCATTCTTTAATTTGGAGAGTTGTTCTTTTATGACAAGAAGTATCGCCTCACACCATTTGAACACCTTCGGTTCCAAGCATTCCAGGGCATATTGCATGTAATATCTATTTGCCAAATGTAAGGCCACGCTGCCAACCAATCTAGCAAAGGTAAATAAAATGGTCCTCAATGGTCAATCGGTGACATCCCGGATACTAATCTTACCATCTCTACTAGGCTGAGATCCATCCCTTTAGAACTGATGAATGTAATCTTTCATAGATTCACCCCCACGAGCAAATCCTAATAGTGAAAGAGGGGTACCACGCCTTGACAACCCCGTAAGAAAGTAAATATCCTCGACCATGAGAGGAATGGATTTACCTCTGATCTGGAATACCTGATCAATAGGATTCCAAGCATTGAGGAAATACTGCAGCAAACTTATCTGTTTTCTCATGTTGGATATACAGAAGAACTTCAGCAAACCACAGTTTCTTAATGCATCAACTGTATCCTAGTCATGTAAGGAAATCATATCCTCCTCTTCATGTTCTCATTCACGCCATGTGACAACCATATTGATCCAAAAAATATCTGAAATATAGATAAAAGATGAGTTAGGATCCAATTTTGAGCAAAAAAAGGCAAAAATTGGATGAAAAACGCTATGTAAAGGTGCTTTTCTGCGCCTATTGCACCCTGTCTTTGAGCAAGGTGAGATGCATTTTGACTGGCCAGGGTAAAACTTAGTATGCATCACACCTTTCAATATAGGCTAGGTGTGATGATTGGGGAATGAAATATTCAAACCCCAGGGGCCCATAAAAGTGGAAAAACTAGCTCAGAATCAAGAAAACATGGAATGAAAATGAAGAGCTCAAGGATAGTTCCTACCTATTTCTGACGGCACGAAAAATGGTCCACAGGATCTCCTGAAATAAACTGGTGAAATTTGAGAGGGAAAACCACTCCAAAGCTCCAAAACCCCAAAATTGAAAAGAAATAATGAAATTGAAAGGTAAAACTACTTTTTGTGTTTACTATTCATCTACTTCAAGTAAAATGTTAGTTTTAGTTCTTTTTCGTTCATATATATGTAATTCTAATCAATTTGATGGAGTGATTGAGCAGGTTGAATGACTGAAGAATGAATTTGATGTGCTAAATAGTGAATTGAACATCTTTGACCACCACACCAAGCATAGTTCCCCCATGGTTCAAGCTTGTCAAAAAAGGAACCCACCTTCAACTAAATAACCTTTGTGATTACCATTTTATCAGCCTTTTGAACCTTGGTTCTGTACCTCTCATCACCACCATCCCTTTGGCCGATCATACACTTCCACTTGGTTGTTTTACCCCTTTTGAGGAACAATTGCAATGGGTGGTCTTATTAGCTAGCCTCTTCACATAATTCACCATGTTTTGAGAAGTTCCAAATTCATCGAAACCAGTTGCTACCCTAGACACCACTCGTTCCTCAAAATCGAGTCTCCTTTCAACCCTTTTTAGACTCGTTAAATATGAAAATATTGTCAAGAAAATGGCCTTTACATCTCATTAAATTGATTGGAAATGTCATCCCTCCTGTATTATTTTATACTTTTTCATACCCGAGGGATTGTCCTACGAAAAAAGTCGAGCACTTGTCTTTTTTCGGCTTGTTAAGGTGATCGGAAAAGTCATCCCTTTGGTATTATTTTATCCTTCTATGGACCTAAGGGATTATTTTATGAAAAAGAACTTCTGGATTTTTCGTTTCGCCCCTTTTCAAACTCTCTAAACATGAAAAGGACCAAGTTATCCTTGTCGTTAAACTCGTTAAAACAATAAAGACAAACTTGTCCATCGTAGACAAGACTGAGCTTCGCTATTGCTAGACTCATTAAAACATAGCGACAGGTTTGCTCGAAGGGCAAATTATAGAACAAGCATATCTTATCCTCCTCAAGCTTGACAAAAATAAAGAGGTATTGGTCAGCAATGACTGGGGAAAAAGGGAAAAAACTTGAAGAACTTATGGTAGCAGGTCCGTCTTGAACATGACACTTTCACTCCGTCACCACTATTGAGTTGGGTTGGGTTATTCCATTCACCAGTCATCTCACCATTGGTCTTTCACATTATCCATCTTTTGGGGTTAATTCTATCAATCCATCTCAGTGTCACCGACATGTTCAAGAGAAGTCATTCAGTTGAGAAACCACAAATCTAGTTAATGCCTCATCCACTGCAATACCTCCAACCTTCATTTTTTTCATGATCACCATTCCTGTACCTCGTATTGTTAGTTCGTTTTCACTTCTAGAAATCACTTGCTTTGTTTCACATCATAAGATGTGGGATACATTAAGGCCCTCCTATGACGAGTCACTTCTTGTCAACATCAGCTCATTATCTAAGATGTTGACTTAGAAACACCCCTTTCAGTGCTTTGAAGCTTGCATGCCTCAATGGCAAGTTTCTCACTTCTGGCGATAGGTTAACATCAATGACCTACGACCGAAATATGTTGCGTGGTGTTCAACATCAGATCATATATTCACACCACATGAATTGTACTGTATTACCTTGAGGATCATTATCATTATCAATGATTCCTCTCGTGCCTGTTAATAGCTCACATTATTGGCTGGTAATCAGGTGATGTCTTTCCATGTTCGACTTCAAAACATCTCTTCACATGGATTGACTTGTACATCAAGTGAAGATTGAACGAGTTTGAAGACCCCAGATCTAGTTTCATCTATTCAGGCTGCAATATATTCAGGGATATAAAAACATCAAATGTACAAAGGTGTTGCATAGATGGTCATCTGAACCACGGATGATGACTCTACATCTAAAGAATGACCAGTCCGCATCTATAGACGACTATCTGATCTATGTACATGAAATGAATTTATAAAGTTGAGCATGGGAATGCCTACCTTAGCTAGATCATGAAAATTATATTATGATCATATACTGTATTGTAACTTATGTAGGTCACCTTCCAGTTCGAAACCTCGGATCCTCATGATAAAGCATTTCACCCGACAGCAAGATTTACGACTTCATGCTTTAGGGGGCAACTGTGATAGACATATTTTGGCACATCAACCACAAACTTATATGTCAATAAACTAGGGCTCATCAACCCCTAAAAGAGTTGTTTTATACCCTAAAAGAACATAGTCATCTGATTACATCATTCCCCAAAGTTCCACCTAAGAAACCATCCAGAAATGGCCTAAACTGAACCATACTGACTACTCCACTGGCAGGGTACAATGCATACTGAGTGGTACACTGCCCTGTAGGTTTTAACCCTGTACAGAAATTACTTGCATAAGAATTCTAAATCACAGAAAAATAAACAATGCGAGAGCATAACACATAAAACACATATACATAGAGATTTCCCACTGGATCCCAAAATTGGGACTACCAGCTTGATTTTTCATTATGTTCCTTTCATGTTAATACATATTTATACATGCCAAAGCATCCAATACCATGGACCGAAAACCATCATGTCCAAAACCATGGACCGAAAACCATAGGTAGGTTCGCCCAACCTAATATAGGGTCCAAAAAAAAGAATTTCCCGGGGCGCTGCCCCGGACCCCATAGAGGGGGGCTACCCACCCCCCTCAAACCCCCCACTATGCAATCGGCGCAACGAAGGGGGGGCTCCACCCCCCGGTTCACTACGCAGGTTAGTCGTGGAAAGAATATAACACAACCCAACAATCTCCCACTTGTTGTTTTCTTTCCACAGGGGGTCACAGGAGAGCTTAGTCCTTTTTCCAGCCCTGAAATGCCCATTGTTTCTCTACACCAAGAGAACTTCTCAGAGCTCACATATTTTGTCAATGCATCTGCAATATTCTTCAAAGTGTCCACCTTTACTAACAAGACCTTTTTGTCTTCTATAATATCCCTCACAAAGTGATACTGAACATCAATGTGCTTTGTCTTTGAATGATAAGCGGGGTTATTTGCCAAGAAAATTGCACTTTGGCTGTCACAGTCTATCCTTATAGCTCCCTGTACTAACCCCATACTTGAACACAATCTATGCAACCAAACTGCTTCCTTGCTTGCGTGAGTGGTTGCCATGCATTTTTCCTCTGTAGTTGATAGTGCCACTAGAGATTGTTTCTTACTCATACAACTGATTGCACCTCCAAATAGGTTAAACACATACCAACTTGTAGATCTTCTCTGATCCAGATCTCCAGCCCAGTCTGCATCAACAAAGCCACGAATATCCAACACTCTTTCCAATCTTGGTCTTCCTTGGTAGCACAAGCCATAATCACTAGTGCCACACAAATACCTGAAAACCCGCTTCACTATTGTCCAGTGCTCCTTCCCTGGTTTTGACATAAACTTGCTCAATACTCCCACTGCATGTGCAATGTCTGGTCTAGTAAAGACCATCGTAGAAATCAAGCTACCGACTGCACTTGCATATGGAACACGGGACGTATCCTCTTCCTCTTCTTGTGTCTTGGGACATTGTTCAGCAGATAACCTCACACCTACAGGAATAGGAACATTCACCGGTTTACTATCCTGCATATTAAACCTCTGCAATATTGTCTCGACATACTTCCTCTGGTTTAAGTAGAGCTTCCTCTTTTCCCGATCTCTTTTAATTTCCATGCCCAAAATATAGTTTGCAGCACCGAGATCTTTCATGTCAAATTTGGAGGACAATTGGGTCTTCAAATCCTGGATAATTTCTTTGTCATTTCCAACCAACAACATATCATCCACATACAAGACCAGATAAATAACACGGTCACCAATTAATTTAAAATACACACAATGATCTGCTTTGCTTCTGGTGAAGCCAAGTCCCCGTATAAATGTATCAAATTTCTGATACACATCCTTGGTGACTGTTTTAACCCATACAGAGACTTCTTTAACTTGCATACCAGTTCTTTCTTACCCTTCACCGCAAAGCCCTCAGGTTGCTTCATGTAGATTTCCTCTTCCAAATCCCCGTGAAGAAATGTTGTCTTCACATCCATCTGTTCTACCTCAAAATCAAAAGCAACAGCAACAGATAAAATTAATCTAATAGAAGTTACCTTGGCAACAGGAGAAAAAATATCACCAAAATCAATTCCCGGCACCTGGGAATAACCTTTTTCTACCAACCGAGCTTTGTATTTCTC
>APFE030610004.1:3220-18695 GCA_000404065.3 Pinus taeda
TACAGATCTATAAAGGATAATTCGCTCTTTCAGATATTCAAACACTAATTAACCCAGATTATCAGTGTTATAGATCAAGCAAGTGCCACATATAACAGACCAAAATCATACAAAGATACTATCATTCAAGCTCAAAGATTATGACCCATCAATAGAACTTATCCTTCTCTTTGCGCTAAGGTTCCTCCTTCATTCAAATCCAGATCTGCACCATAACCCAATTACCAGTATTCCAGATCTAGCACTTTTTCAGATATTCAATAATATTTCAGCTCATGCTTTGCCACATGATCTCCTTCCTCTTTTATAGTCTTAGGCCTTCCACAATACCACGGTCCAAAACCATAATAAACCAATACCACGGACCCAATACTTGGGATCAACACTTCTGACGAGGTACCATGGTCTAAAACCATATGTTCAAATACCAAGGACTAACTACCACAGACCAAAGGTAAGTTTTCCAACATATACGCACTTTTCTTTGCGTGAAAGTGCGTGTATACGCATACGCGCCTTTGTAACGTCTAACCCGCGTGTATACGCATCTTCGTCTAAATGAACCTGTGTATATGTCTTTTCCTTCATTCTGAAAGCCTGAACTGAGATCTGTTACCAAAGAGAGTTGCCATCAAGGACAACACCTGTGCCATGGCTCCAAACTTGTGCCAACACAAAGTGCTCTTAGTATGTCTCTCTTGCAAATGATCTCTCTTTTAATTAAAACCTAACAGAAATTGTAAAATTTTTATTAGTAAAATCAACAATAAAATTTAAATTTTTTATTGTGTTGGATTTTGAGTGAGTCACCATACCTTTCAGCTTATGATCTTGTGAATAGTTAGGTTGCTCTAAATCATTCTGCTACTACGCAGTGCTCTCAATATATCTCTTGCAAATCACCCCCTTGAAATTTTGGAAAAAATAATGAAATAGTGAATAACTTTTTACTATTTAAAAGACTTTATGAAATCGGATTTTGAAATATCAATTGTCGTTCATTTTTAAATCTTTAACAAAAAAAAGCGCACTTTTTTTCACTTAATCTGAACATCGGTGTGTTCGATAGTAAAGAGCATCGGTGTGTTGACAAGTCAAGCGCATTGAAATTGTCGGGGCACCAAATTTTCTAAACGCACCAACATGATAGAATATTTATTTTATTTTTTGAAATCCCAAAACGGTGTAGTTAATATTTTAACGCAACAGTGCAATTTGTATTTAAATGCATCGATGTTGTGATTGTTATAAGAGCACCAACATGGTAGAATTCGTTTTTGTTTTTGAAATCATGGAAACAGGTGTGGATCGATGTTGTTTTTAATTAAATGCATAAGTGTTGTTTTTTACAAGAGCACCATATGGTAGAATATTTTTTTATTTTTATTTTTTTTAAATGTCGGAAACGATGTAGTTATTATTTGAATGCCCCGGTGTAGTTATTATTTAAATGCATCGGCGTGATTCATCCTGATAAGAGCACCGGTAGGGTTTAAAATCTATCTGAAATTTTATTTTCACATAAAATGGCATATTCATCTCAAATTATATTTTGGATGCGTCCACATGAGTTATAGTAGTTCATATTATACATTTTCTGCTTAAAGTCACCTTATTCTTGAAAAATGGTTTGAAAACTATATTGAAATTCAAATTGTGGTTATATGGTTCTCGAAATTAATTTTAGATATGTACACAAAATTTTATTTCTGATTTTGCTCAAATGCAGGGAGAAAATCTCATAATATCAAATGGTCAATTCTTCAAATTCCAACTCGTTCCATATTGCTTATCAAAGTCCTTCGCGAAGTTCTCCCTTTCCATCTCTAGTAAGTTTATATTTTATTTATATTTCGATTATTTAATTGAATTTATTTTTTTTAATCGATGTCAATTTGAATAAAAATGTATCCAAATTTGCAGGATCCTGATTCAAAATTAAGTTCAGATGCAGAAAGTATTCCTCTATTTCAAAAACGTTGAAAGTTCTTATTGGGAGCAGCACATCGCGATCAAGTTGGTAGATGAAAATGGAGAGCTATTTCACCCTTCCAATTGGAACATAGCCTCATCCAGCCACAATCATGGATCAATGATGGTAATAATTGTTTGGTATATTGTAATTTCAACAAACCAATTGCATTGGCATTCTTACTAATATCATTGATGTACTAATGTTCAATATTTTTTCAAATTAATATTATAGTGATGATGAGCAACCCACCTACCATCTTCTGGTGCACCCCACTACAACGTCAAATCGAGACAAGGTTGCATAAAGAGAAATATTTGGAGAGGAAGCATACAAAGAATGGTTGAATCAACCACCTATTCAATTCCCAATACCTCCAGATTCACCAATTAGGAATGACTACAACAATATTACTTCTTCATCACAAGTTGGCAATGGAGGCAATCAAATAGAGGTTGGTATGGATGATTACTTACGAGATACAACTACCATAGAGGAAATTATTTTATATGCATTCCATAACAATGAGCTAGGGAATGATGCTCATATCACTAATACCTCATTCGAAAGCTTGAAAACTGCTTCCACCATTGCTCTCTTTGTACTTGGCGGCAAGTCAAAGTATACTCAGTTGGGGACAATGATGTTATTGTACAAATTGAATGCAAATTTTGGCATGTCGAATGCATGTTTCTTGGCAATATTAAGGTAATTCGCCTACATTATCGATCATGTCCCTTATATTTTGTGAAATCTTCACACACAATCAACATTAAAAATGGTTGATTTTACAAATGTTAAATATTGACATTGTACAATTATATTCCCCACCAACTGCAAGTTATTCAAAGATAAGGTTCTTCTGAGTGATAATGTCTTGTCGGGTAGCTTCAAAGAGGCAAAGAAGTTGTTGAAAATGTTGGGTGTTGAGCACATATCATATCATGCATCTGCGAATGATTGTATTCTATATAGAGGATAATATGCAGACAAAGGGATATGTCTAAAAGGTGGGCATGACAGGTTGTTAATATATATATATATATGTGTGTGTGTGTGTGTGTTGATATGATATGTGTGTGATATACGCACAGATATATATATCACAATGGTCCTTTTCATAATATATTGAGGCACATGCCTATAATCCCAAGGATTCAAAGGCTCTTTCGTTGCAAAGAATTAGCTATGTTGCAGGGATGGCATGCCTCACACAAAAGTGAGTAGGGAGTTATGCAAATCCTAACAGATTCAACAGCCATGAAGCATATAGAGAATACATGGCCTGGAAAATTCAAGGATGAAGTGTGAAATCTATGACTCGGCATAACCGTGGATGGAGTCAACCCATATTCCCTACAAAACACCAACTATTATGTTTGACCTACGTTTATTTTTTGGTAGCTTCAAAGGTATAGGTACAAGTTCCAGAGAAGAAGGTCCAAGTTCCAGAGGCTCAAATGGAGTCAAGTTCTAGTAGGAGCTTGTGGATTCAGAGGGAGACTTTGCATCCCAAGAAGAGTGTGTACTCATTGGGGAGAAAGAGTGCTTCCACATCTGACAAGAAGGAATCATGGAAGGATTAGAAAGAGATATAAGAGAAGAAGAAGAAACAGGATGCTTCCAGTGATAGAAACACTTCTGAGAGAGGCACAATTCATACCATAGAGATTGTTACAGTGGTGAGCCTCAAGAGTTTGGGGAGTGTTGCAAGTAGTGATGAAGACGATGAGTTACTTCCTAGTCTTGGAAGTACCTCCCTCGCTAAGAAGGTGTGTTGATTTTTTAGTAGCTTGGGAGGTACTCCAAGCCCTAGGGTTCATTGTTTAGAGGGTGAATCACCACAAAAATCATTTGTGGGTTTGGAACCCAAGGTATGGGTTTTTCACCCATCAATGTTTGGGCCAAAGCCATGAGACATTTTTTGTATGTGATGGATGGAGATGATAGAGGACATTGAGGAGAATCCAATGCAACAATAATCATCAAAATTTGAGTTGTAGAAGATGAGTTATGATTTTTTTAAGTTGACAATGAGTTTTTAGACAATCAATTTATGTAGGCTTGAGTCAAATTGGTCCAAAAGACATGTCTCTTCAAAAATTCGTTGAGCCCTCTTGTTTGGTATAAATAAGAGGTGAATTGATTCATTATACATCCATCCAAGAATATCAAATAATCACCATTTCATCTTTGAGCTAGCCGCAGGAAAAGGAGGACAAGATGTGGAGGTTTAGGATTGTTTTCAACATGTTTCACCTTCATCATAGGGTTGAGTTTATTGTGAGAGTAGGATACATTATAGAGAGGGGTTATAAGGGTTGTTTGAGGTGTCGTTTTGTTGTAGGGTATCTCTATTTGAGGGCCGCAAAGGATAGTCTCCTTGCAAGGGGGTTGAAAGGCCTAGTTGAAGGGTGTTAAGGGTTGTTGTAGGGTGCCACAAAGATATGGAGGAGTTATGGACAATTAAGAGAGGGCCGGGAGGCCTAATATAAGGCAAGACTCTTCCTAGAGCAAAGTCCTAAACAACAGGAGCAAGGGACAGCAAGACCGCAATTGTAGAAGGCTATTTGTGCAAGGTTATGAGGGTTGTAGCAGTGGGTCACAAGCCCTAACTAGGAGCAGCAAAGTACAACAGTAAACAGTCGCTAAAATCGAGGTATTTTATGATCTGTTTTGGTTGATTTTATGTTGGGGATGGTTTCCTAGTGTGGACAATTTAGTAGCATGCTGTGGGAGCCAATTGCAATGCTTACCATGGTGGTTAGAAGCCTTTCCCTTGAGAATATTTCACAGTGGAGGATTGGATTCCATTGGATTGGTGGAGGGCAGCATGTTAGCTACCCAAAGTAGCCCTTGACAAGTAGTCATAATGAGAGTTTGATAGCTAAAGGTTGGGTGAAGTATTGAAAGTAATTTATAGCTCTTTGATGGATGAAAGAAGCTACTAAAAGGAAAATTGGAGCTCAAGTGTTGACCAGCCTAGAAGAGCAGATTGAATCAACCCGTGTTCATTATAGCAGAAGTGACTTGTCTCAGTGATAGGTTGCAACCCTCTTGGATTCTCTATGTGTTGTCTATTGATGGACTAAGGGGCACTAGAGAGCAGAAAGGGAGCGAAGGACCAATAGGATGAGATACGACATAGAGACTGTAGTGAGATTGTCAATGTATCTTGTATTATTGTACTTGAATTGAGGGCCATTATCCCTTGTATCGGAGCCCTATATAGTTGTATTATATGTTTATTAATATAGCAAAGTTGGGTTGAAATTTGTAAAAAGTAGTCTATACTTGTGCATGTGTGATTTACTACTTTATATTGTTATGTTGTGCAAAGTAGCTTTGTTGAGATTCTTGGTTTGGTAGCATCAGAGATTCTAATATTCTATCCTAGACCCAAGATCATGGAAATTCGACAACAATAACAATAGTATTTATCAATAACAATATCCCCCCATGGCTATCCATGAAGAATGAACATCTTATGTTGTATCTCATAGTCCATGGTAGAAGAAAAGTGAAGAATATGGATGTCTACATACAACCATTGGAGCTCAAGTGTTGACCAGCCTAGAAGAGCAGATTGGATCAACCTGTGTTCATTGTAGCAGAAGTGACTTGTCGCATTGATAGGTTTTAGCCCTCTTGGATTCTCTATGTGTTGTCTCTTTATGGACTAAGGGGCACTAGAGAGCAAAAACGAAGTGAAGGACCAGCAAGACGAGATACGATATAGAGACTGTAGCGAGATTGTCAATGTAGCTTGTATTATTGTACTTGAATTGAGGGCTATTATCCCTTATATGGGAGCCCTATATAGTTGTATTAGATGTTGATTAATATAACGAAGTTGGGTTGAAATTTGTAAAAAGTAGTCTATACTTGGGCATTTGTGATTTACTATATATTGTTCTGTTCTGCAAAGTAGCTTTGTTGAGATTCTTGGTTTGATAGCATCAGAGATTCTAATATTCTATCCTAGACCCAAGATCATGGAAATTCAACAACAATAACAATAGTATTTATCAATGACAATATCCCCCCATGGTTGTCCATGAAGAATGAACATCCTATGTTGGCTCTCATAGTCCATGGTAGAAGAAAATTGAAGAATATGGATGTCTACATACAACCATTGGTAGATGAATTTAAGGAATTATGGGAAGGGATACACGTGTACGATGTATCACGGCCCATCGCAACAAAGAGGAGGTTTACATTGTATGGCATATATGCTTACACCACACATGATTATCTAGGCTTTGGAGTTTTCTCTAGTAAATTACATTTTTATTGATTTGTTTATATATGTAACAATATTGTTTCGCTTATTACTTTAATTAGTTAAAATTATTCGGATCTTCATGGTCACTAATATGCCATGTATACAATAATTTCACGGGTCTTGTAACAAAATGGTATCATGGATGTAAATACTATGGATCTTCTTTGAAGGCTAGGTGGTCCAAGCACCTATGAAAGTTAGTGTAAGAATGCTCCAGGTATTCCTAACGGAAGAACACCCTTATAGAAGAGCAATGTTTGCTTTCAATGGTAAATCATATAGAACCCAAAGGCCTGCAATACGAACATCTGCTAAATGGCTTAGAGCATATGATAGAGAGAAGGAGAAGGAATTTGCAAAAATGTTCAATTCAAATGGGGAGCCTTTGTTCAATGATCTAGAATTCTTCAACACCTATTTTGAGAAATTTCCCATTAGGATGAAAAGGAAATATATCTTTTATGAGCTCCCATATTGGAATCATATTAATATTTCCCACTTCCTAGATCACGTGCATATATCTAAAAAAGTTTCATCTTCTTTATGGAGGCACATTTCATCAAAATAAAATGACACATTGGTTGTTAGGAGAGATCTTATTTTTTCAAAAACTAAAAAGAAACATTGTCCAAGACAAGAAACTAGAGGAGAGATTGGTCCCTCTTGGTCCTTCAAACAAGGTGATTTCCCATGGATTTTATAGAAAGATGATATTTCATTGGCAAAGGAAGTTATAATGAGTGTGAGGGTGCCATCTTTAAATAGGTCTTCACTATGGCGTTACTTCACTGTGGAAGGTCATTTGTTGAGGTTGAAATCACGTAACCATTTGAACGTTCTAAGAATATGTATGTCAAAAACATGATTTTATTATCTTTTTTATTTTTATGCAATGGGATATTTTATAATTAATTTTTGTATAATGTACTATTTTTTGTGCATTGTCATTATCCTTTGCTTGTGCGTGGGTGTGTGAACCATGACTTCCCCCAATACCTACAACATGCCATATCTAAATTGTTTGCATTTGTACATTGGATCAAATCAAAGGAGACTCATTTGGCTCGCATTCCATGGTGGCATCAAGAGATAGTTGAGATGGTTTGTATGTTTGAGAAGGAATTTCCAATGAGTTTCATGGACTTGCAGGTTCATCTTCTAATTCACCTAGTAGTTGAGGTTGAATTAGTTGGGGTGGTTTCTTGTTATTGGATGTTCTTCTTAGAGAGGTACATGAATAAATTTAAAGGTTTTGTTCGACAAAGGGAAAAATCTGAGGGGTCTATGGCAGAGGAGTATATATTGTATGAGTCTTTCTATTATGCCAATGAGTACATCAAGTAGATCGAAAACACAACAGATGTGTCAATTTGGGACGACAAAAGGGATGAAGACAAAAGAGAAGGGGAGCTAATTCTCCAAATGAATGGAAAGAGGTGCATTATAAAGAGTAAGTGGCTTATCATTTGTCAAATTTTTACCCAATAACTATTCATATTGAACTTCATGATAATGCATATTTTGATCGCATACGTACTATATATGTTAGTTTGATTTCATCGCTGAATTCAGAAATTGAAGCCATCAACAAATTCATTCTTTACAATATGGAAGCGACACCACCATGGGTCGCATTGTATAAGAAGAAGAGGAGGAAATGGGACAGTCATAGGAAACGATTCAAATGGTTGAATGGTAGAAGTGTGTCTTATCCTGATCATTTAAAAGAAATTATGTCAATGACATGCCTTAACAGTTGGGTTGTTGATCAAGTCAAAGATAAATACGGTGCATCTAATCGCTACCTGCATGTTGAAGAGGATGGGCTAAACATAAGGATTGGGTGTAGTAACTCGGTAATAATCTCTTTTTGTACATTTTTAACTTCATACTGCACCTTTGAATTGTAACATCTATATTTTATATTTTTAATTATGTTCGGGTTATTAGACACATGACAGTGTGGTTTTTTCACTTTTTTATAGGTGAATTTGTTCCCATCTATATGGGCATATGGACATCATTTTCACACGAAGGATGTAGATCATGGATGCATGACACAAGATTGTGGAGTGGAAGCTGAGTTTGACCAATCTAGTCATGATAGTCATTGTGATTAAAACCTAATAGAGGGGACATTAGGTTATTTAGGAAAGATACAAGAGATCATTCAAGTGGACTTCTCTTCGTTCCAATGTGTTATTTTTAGGTGCAAGTGGTGGGACAACTTTGATCGGAATAATGTAAAGGAAGATCGTGATAGTGGGTTGATATCTATTAACTCTAGAAAGATGTGGCGTGAAGTTAGAGAACCTTATGTTTTCCCAACCGGATGTTTTTTTACCTAGATGTGTTGGATATGGATTGGTGGTTCATATTAAGACACGAACCCAGATCATAACATATTTTTTAGAACAACATTGTTATCATGCCAAGCGAAGAAGATAATCAGGGTGCTGACAACGGAGAGTGATATGTACTTGTGTTATTTCATCATTTATACTATTGTTGTATGTTTTTATTTTCTTTATTTCACTAATTATATTATTATTTTGTTTATCTTGTTGGCATTTTATATAATTGGCAAGATTCACAAATGTTTTTACACTTTTTTTGCAATGGAAACATTTTTACACTTAAAACTAAGTATTTTCAATTGTGTAATTTTAAATTTTAAAACTAAAATTTTAACATATTTGTTTAATGTATTTAAATCTAATTTATAGTAGACTTCTTCTATAGACTTTGGATAAACATCAGGATGGATCAAAATATATTGTAATTCTAAGCATTACTTATCAATTTATAATTATATTTTATTAAGATATCAATCTAAATATACTCATTATCTCATTTCTCAAATGACGTTGTGAGTATCAATCTAAAATAACTCACAAAGTGATTAAAAAAAATGGAGAAGGAAAATCATATTTGTGTTATTTATGATTACTAAAAGGCCTACTACAACCATCATCAAAGTTTTTCAATATAGTAAAATAACCTCCCTTATTTTCACTCTGCAACATATCTCCGTAAATATAAATGCAGTTTAAAACATGTTGTACAATATCTATGATAATAAGGATTCAAGGTCACAATCCTTCTCAAATAGGAAATTGAAAAGAAAATAACAAAAATGAGAAAATAGTGAAGTTGGAAAGAACATCGAAGATTTATTCTAGATTTAGATACTTAATGGTTTGTTAATCAATTCATATGTTTTTTCTTCTTGTTTATTTCAAAATAAATATAAATCATGTAGTGATAACTCTATGAGAACTTTAACAATGAAAAAAATGTGTATTAATATGTAAGATTAATTCTTGACATGAGAGGTAAAGTCATGTTTACTATATTTAAATTCCAGTTCTTGCAACATTATGTAAACTAGCTAAAGAAGGCCTTATGCATATATAAAATGTTGATTTCATTTTTTTATGGACCATAAGAGAAACAAATGGGCTTACATGGATGCATGAGAGGTTTTAATTTTTTCTTCATGGATAATGGAACAATTTTGACTTTTCTTTTCAATGGTAATTATAAATAAAAATTGAATTAATAAAAACTTTATGGCTAAGAAATAATCTTTATTGTTGTGAACATAATGTAATATTAACTAGGAGAAATGTGAAAACATGAATTTTAGCAAATATCTCGTGATAAGTATGTGGATCAAAGATTGTAATTCTAAACATGAGTTGTCAATTTATAACTATATTTTATTAAGATGTCAATCTAAATATAATCATATTATCTCCTTTCTTAAATGACATTGTGAGTATCAATCTAAAATAACTCACAAAGTGATAGAAAATGGAGAAGGAAAATCATATATGTGTTATATATGTGTGCTAAAAGGCCTACTACAATATCCATCGTCAAAGTTTTTAAATATAGTAAAATAACTTCCCTTATTTTCACTATGCAACATATCTCCATAAATATGAATGTAGTTTAAAACATGGTGTACAATATCTATGTTAATAAAAATTCATGGTCACAATCCTTCTCAAATAGGAAAATGAGAAGAATATAACCAAATGAGAAAATAGTGAATTTAAAAACAACATTGAAGATTTATTCTAGATTTAGGTACTTATTGGTTTATTAATCAGTTCACAAGTTCTTTCTTCTTCTTTATTTCAAAATCAATACAAATCATGTAGTGATAAATCTATGAGGACTTTAACAATGAAAAAATGGTGTATTAATATGTAATATTAAATTCTTGACATGAGAGGAAAAGTCATGTTTACTATATTTAAATTCAAGTGCTTGCAACATTATGTAAACTAGCTAAAAGGAGGTCTTATGCATATATAAAATATTGATTAGATTTTTTTATGGACCATAAGAGAAACAAATGGGCTTACATGGATTCATGAGAGGTTATAATTTTTTCTTCTTGGATAATGGGACAATTTTGACTTTTCTTTTCAACTGTAATTATAAATAAAAGTTGAATTAATAAATATTTTATAGCTAAGAATTAAATGATAAATAATGTAATGGTGATTAAGATGCATTTATTTAACTTTCTAATAGACTTGGAGATGCATTTTTCTTTCCTACTTAGATTATGTAAAATAAATATCTAATTTTATGTATTTACAAGTAAATTGTTTAAAGTAGACATGTCTTTATCATTGTGAACATGATGTAATATTAACTTGCAGAAATGTGAAAACATGAATTTGAGTGACTATCTCGTGATAAGTATGTGGAAATAATAATATTTCTCGAGTTGTTCATTAATAAATAATCAAATATATTATTTGTCAAAAAGTTAATATAGCATGATTCTTGTATTATTTAACTCATATTTATTATTAAAAAAAAAAAAGATAAATTTAAACCACAATAGAAAAATATTTAATCCCTTTTAATGATTGATAAATCTATGATTAAGATTGATCTATAGTGGTTTTCTATCTCTATATATAGATCGTTCATAGTGTAATTTTTCATTGTTTAAATTGTATTTTTGAATAATTTATTATTATTAATATTTTGTTTTTAAAAATTGAATGAGTTACACATTTTCATCTTATTAAGAACTAACTAAAATATTTTACCTTTAATTATTTTTTCCTTGCGAGTATTGAAATGTTTTACTAATTAGGTTAGAATGGATATAAATGAACTATCTAAGCAATAGAACAATATATGTGGTAATTTTACGATGATAGTTTCAACCATACTAAACTTTGTAATTTATAATAAATAATAATACAATTAATTAATTAATTAAATTCGTTTTGCATGTAATTTCATATATTAAATTTTGATATAAGTTCACCAATACATAATCTATAATAGATATTATTTTATAAAAATAAACATCATGATGATAACCATCTAACAAACATAAATATCATTTAAGATACACATTCAAATTCACTACCATCATCTAATTATATACATCTCTAGCACATATAAACCTCATTAGCTAGCACACAAATCTAATAATCTAATAGGGCATAATCATCGTGATCACATCTAACAAAAAATTAAGCATTGTAATCTAACATCATCACCACAAACATCCTCAAATTAGTATTGTAGGTTTTAACCTCGTACAATAATTACTTGCATATGAATTCTAAAACACAGAAAATAAACAATGCGAGAGCATAACACATAAAACACATATACACAGAGATTTCCCCTGGATCCCAGAACCGGGAGTACCAGCTTGATTTTTCATTATGTTCCTTATAATGTTACAATACATATTTATACATATCGAAGCATCCAATACCATGGACCAAAAACCATCGCATCTAAAACCATGGACCGAAAACCATCACGTCCAAAAAAACATGTGTGAAAATCATGCACAAAACCATAAGTGGGTCCACCCAACCTAACATAGGGTCCAAAACCAAAATTTTCCAGCGCGTTGTCCCAGACCCCATAAAGTGTGGTTACGAGTAACCCTCAAACACCTTGTGACCTCCCCCGCTCTGACCCCAAGTTAACTACGTGGGCTGGTCGTGGAAAGAATATAACACAACCCAACAAGTATACATCTCATGCCAAATAACTATTATCACATACACATCTATCTACAAGCACATTAAATGAACATATCTAACATGACCTAACAATATACACATCAACACCAACATACAAATTAAGTACGTAAACATGAACAAAAAAACCACACATATATATATATAAACAAGTCAAACAACTGCATCAAGTCAAACAAATGTTATCAAATATCTGATACAACAAACATAGTAGTGGCAACCTGGTTTGTAGCCTGGTCAAATATTGCCTCAACAATCGAACTATTAGGTGGACCAGAAGGTGGCTGGTATGCTCTCTCAGGAGAAACATGAGGCACCATCACCAGTACTAGTGATCATCATGAGGCGAATGACCACGAGGTGGAGTACTACCAGAAGGATCACTGACACCCTAGCCATGATCTGAAGGGGTAGTACTACCAGAAGCATGATCACCACCCTCATCATCATGATCCAACTGGTTAGCACTATGTAAGACTCATATAACTATCAGTTGCATGCCATGTATCCCTCCTCACTGCTAGTAGTCTAGTTGATCCAGGAGGATCTCCCCTCTTGGACAAATTTTACAAAAGGTGTCCATTGTTGGCACTTGACGAACTCAAAACAGTTATGCATACCAAAGAAATCTCATAGAAACTTTGGAAAAATGTAGACAAGTTTGAAGTGTAAATTATTGTTACTTTATGGATCTCAATTTGTATATGTATTTTTCATTTAATTTGGAAAATGGAAAATGAATTAGGTGTGAGGATCCACCTCACAAACAATTTCCTAATCTCAAGTTGGAAGTTGAGATTTCCATGGGATTGTTTCCCTTAAAAATGTGGATGAGTTCCTTGATATGTGGATCTGAGAGATTTTCTCCTTAAGAATCTCATAAGTTCCTTTCTTTTCATGGATCAAGAGAGTTATTATCTCCTTGGAATGGGGATATAAGGAGATATTCTCTCCTTTGTTTATAGAACTCAAAAAGTTGTAAATTCTTTTATGTACTCCTTGTTTGGGGGAGTCTTTTGGGGAGAAAGAGAGAGGTTGCTAGAGAGAGACTTTTGAGACTTTTTGGAGAGCTTGTTTGAGATATTCTTGTTTATAGGACTTTTTGAAGAAGATTTTGTTTTTAGAGCCTTGAGAGCTTAAGAGAGGATGTCTTTCTAAGAAATGTTTGCAATATATTGGTCTTGAAATCTTTTTGGTAGTAGAAGGTAGTTTTGGGATTCAATCCTTTTTGTAAAACTTTGTATACATTCAACCTATTTTGAAGAAAGACAATAAAGTGATTCGACCTTTGGAGGTGAATCTGTCAACGTAGCCTAGTGGAGGGGGTGCGTTGTAAAATGTGCAACAAGAAATGTTAAATTTAGAATGTGCTAAAAATAGACCTGCTAAAAATAGCATGTCTAAAAATAGCAGTTTGGCGAGTGAGGTCATTGGCCACATTAGGTGAGAGGTGAAACTGTTAAAAATAGAAAGTTCTAAAAATAGCATTTCTGAGTCCCTTCCTATTTATAGCAGTCCTTAGTCTATCTATAGGAAGTAAAATTAATTTTGGTCTTATCAGCAGTTGGAAATATTAATCAATTAATTCAATTGAGTTAATTAGTTAAGAAAATTCGAATTTGAAGTCTTTGTGAGCATGCGCATGAGTTGTCCCACTGATTAAGGAATTTATGCTTAATTTCCTCCACTGATTGAGGGAATAAGCATGAGATCTATAATGAGAGAATCAGTTGACTTAGTTCTAACTAGTCAAGTCCAGTTAGATTATTTTAACAAGTTGTTAAAATAACAAAATATAGTTTGTTAATGCTTGCATGCATGTGTCAACTATTATTTTAGATAACTGAGAATTCACTCATGGATAACTGTTGCATGTTAGTTCTGTCAGAGAACCAGTTGAGATCAAATGAGGGACAGTGTACTATCAGATGTTAGGATATTTCTAGTAAGTATTCCTTGCACGAGGAAGAAATCTATTTTCTTCTATGACTACGTAGGTGGACCTGAGGTGATAGTAGGTATGATTAGGCCAACTTTCAGCCTATATAATGAGGCTTAGGTAGTCCATGATTTTCATCTTTTGGTTGAAGGTCATCAGATCTTCTGATTACAGAGAGAGCAGGATAGTTATTGAGCTAATTCTTTTTGTATGTTGTTGAGGATCTACACTTGATTGATAATACATGGTTGGGGTTTTATGTTGGTGCTTTCCCCTGGATATATCTTGTGTTAGTGTGATTATTTTCTCTTGATCAGTTATGCATGTTTCTACTTGATGTTGCTCATGAATTCGATTATGCTTCCGCTTAATGTTTTGTCGAAGTAGAACAAGTATTATGCTTTAAGACATTGCATATATCAGTTTGTTCTACAGGAGAAATTTCTACATGGTATCAGAGCATAGGTGATCAAGCAAGAACAATATACTAGCAGGAGAAATTCAAAGTTTATTATTCAGGATATAGATCTCAAGTTCTTATCAAAGCTATTTCATCGATGGTGTTCTATGGTTTGAGGCTTGAGTATGCCCTTGATGGTAGCTCAAACTATATAGCTTGGAAGGATCGCATGGAGGTAGTTTGGGAAGATAATGATCTTAAGGATTTCATTGATCAAGAAATCCCTAAGCCTGCTGACAAGACTGAGCAGGTGGAATGGAGGAAGTGTGTGGCTAGAGCTAGGAGAATTCTCTTGGACGGAGTGCGAGATCACATTCTTTTGAGCCTCCATGGGAAGGATACTTTGTATGCAATGTGGAAAACAATGAAAGATTTAAATCAAAATAGCAGTGATCAAAGAAAGTTGGCACTGAAGGACAAACTTCGAAAGATCAAGTGTGAAAGGGATGAGACGATCTCTATGTATCTGACCAAGCTCATCACATGCAGGGATGAGCTTGCAAGTGTAGGGGTCGTGACATCAGATGAGGATATGGTGAGTATAGCACTTCTTAGACTTCCTAAGAGCTGGCATAGCTACCAGGACTCGGTGAATGGAAGGGAGAAACTGCCATATTGGGAACGACAATGGTCGGATTTGATGCAGGAGGAGATCAGACGGAGCACCAGAGATAGTTCTTCATCCATGCATGATGAGGAGAATTGTGCCTTAGCGAGTAAGGTGAAGAAGGGGAAGGAGAAGGTTTCTCTTTCCGAATCCAGTTCTTCCAATGATGGG
>APFE030610006.1:24401-82058 GCA_000404065.3 Pinus taeda
AAAGCTTCTATTATATGCAACTTTCCATAAAAAAAAGATATCTTGGACAAAGGCTCTTGCTTCCATATATAGGAAACCAAGAGGTCTCCCAATGATCATCCCTCAAACTACGAATCTTTCTCAAAGATTTCAGTAGTAATATGATATGAAATAAAGTGGATATTCTTGATAAGGGGAACCCACGAAAGCCTGTACAATAATGTAGAGCTTTTATGGAAAGCAAATTGATGGGATACAAAGTGGAGATTCTTGATAAGGGGAACCCACGAAAGCCTGTACAATAATGTAGAGATTTTACGGAAATGAAAGTGATGGGATACAAAGTGGAGATTCCTGACAAGGGGAACCCACGAAAGCTTGTACAATAATGTAGAGCTTTTACGGAAAGCAAAGTGATGGGATACAAAGTGGAGATTTTTGACAAGGGGAACTCATGAAAGCCTGTACAATAATGTAGAGCTTTTACGGAAAGCAATGTGATGGGATACAAAGTGGAGATTCCTGAGAAGGGGAACCCACGAAATCCTATACAATAATAGAGAAATTTTATGGAAAGTAAAGTGATGGGATACAAAGTGGAGATTTCTGACAAGGGGAACCCACGAAAGCCTAAACTTATTTATTAAGGCTTTGTACCAAAAGTTATATACAAAGGACCTCTAATAATTACCATTCTCCTTTAGGACTGCGTTCTGTATAATTGTCACTAATGTCAGAACTAGAATCATATTCTTCGACAAACTTGTCTAAATCCAATCCTGGTAGATTTTGTAACCATGGTGGTTCACTATCAAAGCTCGCAGAAAAAGTATAGAAGCTCATGTATGGATCTAAAGAACCTGGAGGGATCACTTCTCCAAAGTAATTTATTTGCATTCTAAAAGAACCATCTTCAAGCTCTCCTAGATCTATACCTTTGTACAACAAATCAAACTCAAATATGTCATATCTTTCAGCCCCATCTTTCATGTCTTGATGGAGAATTGACATAGCTCTAAACTGAGTTAACCTTCCCTAGTCTTCTTTTCTTGGAGCAAATGAAGCCATTAGTAGATTCGTCCAGTTGCTCCAAATACAGAATGGGGACACAACATCTTCACAATACATAATTATGGAAACTCTCTCATAAATTCGGGTTGTCTGAAGAATACAGTAATAATCCGACCAATTCAGTGCTGGGTCAAAAATGTATACAATTCTTCTGTATGGATGCATAACTGACCCAAAATAAATATGAACATTATTTATATTGGCAAGAGGAAGACTGTAACCCATATTGGCATCAATAGAGCAAAACCATTTCTCTATAATAACCTTTTGAATTTCAGTGGGAAATCTTTTAATTTTAACTAGAAGGCAATCTATGCAAAATGAATAATGAAAATGGGGACATAATTCAACACAAGATTTTTTAGAGGAGGATGAGCTTTCTCCAATCTCAAACTTCTTGATTGCCATTTCTTCTGGTTTATATGATCCTTCTCTTGTCATAAGATCATCAAGATAATTTTCTTTGTCTACTTTACAAAATATATCAAAGTCATATCCATCTAGCCAAAGAGCCCATCTCATGATTATGGAGTTATCTTGTTCCATAAGTCTTTTGTTTTGGAGCATTCCTTTCATGTGCCTAAGGTCAGTCTTGACTATAAAATGAGTGCTCTTAAGGAACAATCTGAATCTTTTAATTCCTTTCTTTACAACAAGAATTTATTTGTGTGAAGAAGGGTAACTTAATTCTGGACTAGAAAATGTACCTGAAGTAAGCACAAACTTCTTCTCTTTTCCCATGTTTTTGTAACAGGATTTCCCCCCAACAACAATTTGATGCATCTGTTTCTAGTATAAAAGGAAGATCTTCTTGAGGAAGAGTGAGAGGTGGTAGATGCTCAATCTTTTGCTTGATATTTTTGATTGCTTGAGTCATTTGATTAGACCAAATGCTTCCTTTATTTAAACACCGTTGTAGAACTTTTGTATCTTTTGCTTGTTCATGATAGAAATTTCTTATACAATTCAAGCATCCCAGAAACCTTTGTACAGTTCTGATGTCTGGGATAATATTAGGAAAGTTAGTTAAAGAACGTAGAACATGAGGTTGTAATTCGACTTTCCCCTGAGATATAAACAATCCCAAATATTTAATACGAGTTTTGGAAATTATAAATTTATCAGATGAATTAGAGAGGGCAAGTCCATGTTGATAGAATATTTGATAAAAACTCTCTAAATGGCTTTTATGTTCTACAATATCTCTACTATACACAAGAAGATCATCAATATATACAATAATAAAAGAAAAATATTTAAAGATATCTTCCATCCTTTTCTAAAATTCTGAGGGAGCATTCTTCAAGCCAAAAGGCATGACAATCCATTGATACTGTCCTCCTAGTACTACAAAGACTGTTTTGTACCTATCCTCTGTGATAATCCCAATTTGCCAAAATCCACTTTTCAAATCAAACTTGCTGAAAACATTTGCTTTAGAAATTTTGGATAAGAGTAACCCTTTATTGGGGAGAGGATACCTGATCAACATTACTGCTTCATTTAAAGCCTTGTAATTTATAACCAATCTCTTTTTCCCTCACTTTTTCTAAGAGTGTTTGTTGACATAAAATGTAGGACAAGCCCATGAACTTTTACAAGGTTCAATAAGCTTTAGGAGCAACAAATCTTGGATTTCTTTATTACACAATTCTTGTTCTGAAGGGCTCATATGATTTGTGGATGCTTTCTAAGCCATAATTGTGCCTTCTTTTTTGAGGGAAGAGAGACAAAATATTTCTCCCTTGACCAAAATGCATTAGGATGATTAGAAGTACAATCTTCTTTGATTTTCTGACTAATATATGCAAGAACAGTAGCACCATGTGTATCGACATGCTTAACAATTTTTTGGATTTTACTTAGGTCAGCTAGAGTAGTTTCTTGATTAAGAACTTCATCTGGCTTAATCTTCAGTGTATATCTATTCTTGGTTGGCATTGGAATATTACTTCCCTGTACATTAAAAATGATTAGATTTTTGTCAATTTTAATGGGCATGAACTTTTTCATAAACTCTTGTCCTAATAATATATCTGCCCCTGTATCATAATTAAACAGAGTCACAAAAACTTCTATTGCTCCAAGCAGTAAAGGAAAATCTGGAGCAACATATGAAATATGGACAAGCTGTTTATTGACTGCTCTGAACCGAATTTGAGTGGGCTTCCAGTAGTAAGCAGGGATTGCTTTGTATTTACAACAACTACTCATAGCACATGTATCAATTTGGGCATCTAGAGTATATTATTTATATCCAGGGACTTTTATATTTACAGGAATTACCATCCTATCATCAATCCCATTGATATCTTGGATATTCTTATTGTTGGCATGATTTTGTGTGGTCAAAGTTGTTTGAGAGTCTGCAATAGAGAGAGAAAAAAACTTGGAATTTAAGTCATCTAATTCTTGCATTTGAACTTTGATTTGTGTGCAATATCCCTCATTTGTGCCCTATATTCTTTTAACCTTTTTTCAACTTGGTGAATTTTTTCCAATATTTGTTCTGTCGTACTGGTGGACAAAGGAGGATCCCAATCCTGGAAATATTCTATTTTAATAGAAGTTTGAGGGATCTCATTTTTCATATGATCTATTTTCTCTTGTATCCTTCTTTTGGGTATGAGTAAACTGGGATGTAGAGATACTTTGTCTCTTTCTAATTCTTCCACATGCTGTTTAAGAGTAGAGAAGGAGAACATTAAGCAATCAGAGATATATGTACAATCACTTTGATTATCTTCTAAACAGATTTCTCTGAAACCTTCATCTAGATCTGAGGAAATGTCTGTTTGAGTAACAAAAAAGCATTCAAAATCAAAATCAAACTGAGAAACTAGATCCCATTCTACTGGATCATGTGCCAGTTTAAATATAGAAGAAATTTTCTTTTGAATCTTTTTCTTTTCTCTATTGGGAAAATTATTTGCCTAATGACCAAGCTTATCACAGATAAAACATTTTGTTTGTTTGGCTAGCTTATTCCTCTTTCTGAATATAAATATGGATCATTGCTTTGGAGATGAGTATATTCTCTTTGATCTAAAGGAATATTGCTTGGTTTTGCATTGACATTTATCAATTTGGTTTCTTTGAGAACCCTTATTGGAGGTGTTCTTATAACATCCAAAATGATATGTCTTTGAAAAGGAATCACAAATAGAAGGACTGAAATGTAACCATTTTTTGAAATTTTCTTGGTCTTATATGATGCACATTCATTCTTCAATATTGTGAGGATATGCTGATGCAATGCTACTAATGATAATGTGTCAATGAAAATATCTTGGGCCAAAAGTGAATGATGAACCAAATCTAGAATCTTACTAGGCATAGATGCTATATAATGCCAAATATATGCAGTATTATGATGATTAGGAATCTTATAATACATATTCTACATGTTGCAATAATGCTCTGACAGGAGATCTAAACTACACAGTCTTTGACTCATAAACATCTAGGCAAAGTGCTTATTATCAGAAGATATAACTCCCAAAAGTTCATGGGATAGAGCCATCAATATTGCTTGTAGTGGATCATCACTTTCTAGAATTTCATTCTATTCATATATTTTGATAGTTTCCCACCATAGTCTTGCATTTCCAATTAAATTCCAAGTGTGGAGATTACTATATCTTTCCATGAAGCTTTTGTATCAGCTTTCTTCTGAGAAGCCCAATCCTTTATCTTCTGTAATAGAATAAGTGTTTGGTCTCTTGTTAAAAATAAAAAATTATAAAGAAAGTACTCCCTCGCTTATCAGACTTGAAAATAGAAGATGAATCATAGCTGAATTCTGTAGAGGCAAGATTCTGTGTCCATGTGCTAAAGTGACTGTTCTTTGATTGTGAACCAATATCAAGTGCTGTTGTTCTTGCATTTTTGTTTGAAAAATTAATTCTTTCATTTCCTTTGTTCTTTGGGGGATTTGATGATCCTTCATCTCTTGACTGACTTGCCATCTTGATTTCTATAATATAGAAATTTTCAATTTTTTGTTTTAGTAGATCTAGCTTTTCGTGGGCTAAGCTAGTGCCTTGAACTAAAGCAGATAGCTCGCTATCATTTCTATCCATCATTTGAAGTGAGAGTTGTTGTGAATTTCCAATATATTTGGCCAATGTGAATTTCAGGCCTTCTTCTTCTATATCAGAATAATTAGGAGGGTTGTTAGATATGACTATGGATGCTTCAAAGCTAGTTACAATGATACTTATTATTCCTAGCTGATCATTGATTATTCTGAGCTGGTTTTCATGTATGCCTTGAGAAGCATTCATGGTATCAATACTCTAGTGAATTTTTCTGACATGTTCTTTGACTTCAACGACTACCTTGGCTAAGTCATCTATGTTATGGGCTATGAAAATTGACTGATAATTACCATAGTTTTTCATTTTAGTGAATTAAGAGGGTTCTGGATCTATAGATGTTATGTAATGCAAAAATTGAAGATCACTTTGAACGACACCATATTTGAATTTAGGTGTGCTATTACTTGGATCTTATCTTCTTTCTGATAATTCCATTCTATTTCCTGGCTTCTCACTGGGAAGTGAGATCATACATAGATCTCTTGCAAGAGGCATGATACATTCAGGACAATTTGGATGCTATCCTAAATGGTGAGTTGTTACCACTGTTTGGTATTGTTTTTTTGTTTTTTCTTCTCTATCTCCATCACAGTAAATGCAGTATACTAATGGATTGTTCTTATGCTTATCCAAATACTTAGAATCCAGTGATGAAATATGTACTTGGCGAGGTAATTTGGAGGAGTGACTTCTAACTGACTTTTTTTGCAAGGAGTCTGATTGGAACCTGAGTCTTGTACTACCATCTGGTCTTTTTGCAGTCTTTAACTATTTGGAGGAAGTATCAGCCAATTGTGGATATTTATGTGACATTGGGGTGTATTGATTATTCCATTCAGATGGTAAACTTAAATCACAAAACCCTACCTGCAAGGGAGTTGTATTTCCAGGGCCAACAATAACACCTTCTTTTAATGCTCTTTGTAACAAACTAGGATTTAAAGGAGGCATACTTGAAGAAACAAGTCGAATACATACATGCGACTGTAACTATGCTATCTGTGACTGGGAGCGGTATCATACCCATGAAATTGAATATAGGCTTGCAGAAAATGATTTATATATGGGTTTTTTAATGACACTTGGTATCTAGGAACCACTGAAGACTAGACTGGACCATTATCTAAGGGGCTTTGAAAACCACCAATTAAATCATCTTCAAACTTATTGTGTCTGGTGTCAAGAACACAGGTAAGACATGAATTGTTTAAACTTGGTCTGACTATAGGGTTGATACCAAATTGAATGAGTCCAATATGAATGTATTTATATCCATGATGCAAACCCCATTCAATATCTTCTTTTCTGATCAAAGGAATCTAATAGACACTTTTTCCTACTGAAACTGGAACATTTACAAAAGAAAACATGAAGAGAGTAGCAACACGAAATTGGAAGATGGTTAGTTTGTAAATTTTATCAGTTTTGATTGAAGGAAATTCCCTATTGGGTTGGGGATTGAATTCTTGTTCAACTACTTTATCATCAAACAAAACATCTTTCTGATCATTACTAGTATACTTAGTTAACCATGGCCATCTTTTCTCGTGAGATGATTTTCGAGACTCAACTGAGAAATCAAATTTTGAACTACTAGCCATATCGATGAGAATAAAGGAAATAGAAACACCTAGTGGTGGAGCAATAGTAGGAGTTGTTAGGTCTCCAGGAAACTCTCCTAGGTTGTAGCTCAAAGATGCCTGGTAACATATAAATTAAACTATCTTTGTGGAATTTATTGGAAGGGATGATGGTTTGGTTCAAGCCAGATAACCACTTCTACTCTCTTTTCACTCCAGACATGCATGAACACCCTCAGACTACAAGGCTTTAGACCACCAATGCTCAACAGTTTAGGACTTAGGTGAATATGGAGAATACTGACCACACCAGTAGATACACACAACCATGTGATGGACGACTGCAATTAGTAAAGAAACTTGTAGATCTAATCTATAAATGCAAAGATAAGATGACAGTTGTTTTGTATTAGACACAAAAGAAACCTAAGTGGCCTACTCACCGATACATTCAATAGTTTAATATAGAGATAAGATGACAGTTATCTGGTATTAAACATGGAAGTAATCATGAATACAATGCCACAGGCACAAGCTTAGAATAGAGAAGAAAAGAATAGTGAGCATGTAACAACAAAAGAAGCTTGCATTGCTGAAAATGAAGATGAGACGCTGCAAGTTACAGAGTGTCTATAGTCTCCAGAAGTTGAACCTTACATCAAATGCCAACTTTTTTTTCATCTTTTTGGTGGCTATTTATAACCTTTTCATTACAATGCCCCCCTAGCCTTTTAGGGATGGGGGGTCTTAAATTGACCACCAACTGCGTTTAACCATCTGATAGCATCTCTGGATGGGGTTTCTTTCTTCACGGTGAAAACCTAATCAGTCCAGGTTCTATACTATCCTTTAGGCAGTTAGACTATTTATGGCAGTGGAGTCCCATGATTGTTTAATCCTGCTGCCAATTCGTGCTGTGTCCCCTTCTCCATTCGGCCATGCTCTCTGTTTAATTCAGTTGTTGGGGTTAGATTGTTACCAGACTAACAGAGCTAGTTGTCTCCTTCCTCGGGTAACAGACTGGACATGGGAATGGAGTGCATGGTGGATGAATGGCTAAGATGATTGTGAACAGTGACTGTTGGATCAGGGAGATGTGTGGCGAAGATGATTTAGCGGAGGCCGTCGGTCGTGGTGGGAGTGGGACATGTCTGGGCCGTTAGATCTTTAGCAGGTAGATTAGATGGTTATCGGGCGGCAAATATGTGCGGACGATAACGAGTCTGGTGGTTTTGACTTGACTGGTAATGGTTTTCATCACACGGGCATTGGGCAGTAAGTGGTAAGTGTGAGAAGTCACACGATTCCATTCAATGAATGACATGTAGTGGCAGAGGAGAGAGAAATACCGCCCATATCGTGTGGGTATTGTTTGCGCTAGTTGCCTGTGTGATATGAGCGAGGATCGTCAGATCTATTGAAGGTGATCTAACAGTGGGGGCCGATCGGGCAGGTTGCCTTTATCGGGATGCATATGGGCCGTTGGATTGGCGGGAGAAGATCAACGGTGGGGATGCAGTGAGGCTTTTTATGAGCGCACAAGGGCATATGGTCGGGTTTTATCGGTACTTTGGCTTTGCGCTTGGGGCTAAGGCCAAAAAGGGGATTTTGTCAAGTTAGAAGGTTAATTTAGGAAATGGGAAGGGAAAAATGTGAGTGGGGTGAGAGGAGAAGGGGAAAGTGACCCAGGTGGGGCCCCTTTAAGCACAACAAAGCAGACTGAGCCTTCCTTTCAAACTTCAGAGAGTTAGCGCTGAACCTCAGGGCTAACACTGGCTCCTTTTGGGGATGAAATCCTCCCTGTGAGTTTTCAAGAACCGTAAACCACTGCCTTCTACCTAAAAACAAGATTAGAAACATTTCCTAATATTCCATTGGGCATGGAGTCTATTTAAGCCTACACTAAAACTGTAAAAGAACATATTTACAATGCAAAGGCTTGAAAGCCTTAAACAAAATAAACTTTCAAAAACTGCCCATTGACTGGGCGATCAAAAACTGTTTCTCCTTCTAGACTTTGTAACATGAAATTATTGTTCCCCTGGACCTGAGAGATGACAAACGGTCCTGTCCATAGAGCATCGAATTTACCATGATTGCCTTTCTTTTCTTTCGGTGCATCCCATTTGAGAACCCAGTCCCCAACCTGAAAATTGTCCATCTTTTCCTTTCTGACAAAAGCTTCCTTGACTTTCCTTTGGTGTACTACAGACTTCTCAATCAATTGATCTCTGATCTGATGAACTTCAGCCAAGTCACTAATCCTCCTTGCCATGTCACTTTCCTTGTTCTGTTCTTCTTGTAAGAATTTGGCCATAGGGAGGATCAATTGAATTGGGAAAACAACCTTAGTGCCATATACCAACTTGAATGGAGAATTCCCTGTGGATTTCTTTGTGGTCACCTTGTCAGCCCACAATGCAAACTTCAGGTTAGAATCCCAGCTCCTTTTGTTGTCTTCTAGCAGCTTTTTTATTATCCTTACTAGGTTTTTATTGAATGATTCTGCTAGGCCATTACCTTGAGGATAATAAGAGGTGGAATGCACTAGTTTAATTCCCATTGAGTCACACATGCCCACCAACTCTTTTTCCCTGAAAGTTGCTGCATTGTCTGTAACCAATTTGTTTGGGCAATCAAACTTGGTGAAAATGTTTTCTGTCAAGAACTTCATGACAATTTGGTGATCTGCTTTCTTAGTGGGGATGGCTTCAGTCCATTTGGTAAAATAATCAGTGGCTACTAGGATCCATCTGTGCTGGCCACTGGAATGTGGATTAATTTCCCCTATGAAATCCAAACCCCACTACTGGAAAGGGCCACTGGTATGTATTGGCTTCAGGGGCAAGGATTTCAACTGTTGCCTTCCTGCAAACTTCTGGCACTTGTCACAAGATCTTACAAATGAAAACACATCAGAGAATAGAGTGGGCCAATAATACCCAACTCTCAAGATCTTGTGGGTTATGGTTTTCCAATAATGATGCCCTCCACAAATGCTAGAATGAAACTAGTGCATGACTTCCACCGATTTCTCTTTGTCTAGACATCTTAAGAGGATTCCAGATGGGTCCCTCCAATAAAGAAAGTTTTCATGAATATAGAACTTGGCTGCTCTGAGCTTGATGGTTCTGGCTTGACTTGAGCTAAGCCCTCGAGGAACTTCTAGCTTCAACAGGAAATGAGTTATACTGGAATACCAATCACAAGAAGCCAAATTCTCAGCTAATGACTGGTTCTGCTCCCGTTCCTCCTCTACTTGCTCAACCTCTGAATATGCACTTATGCAATTTATGTCCAACATTCTGTAATTTTCTTCAGCCATCAGCTGAGGAAAGCCCTGGCCTTTGACAAGCTTGGTAGGCTTTAGTTCTATGTTGAATTCAATAATTTTCACAATCCATTTAGCTCTTCTTCCATCAACATCTAGCTGTGTTAGGATTCCTTTTACTGAGGTAGATGGTACATAGGTAATTACTTTGGAATGCAGAATATAGATTCGGAAGGCCTTTAGAGACTTGATAAGAGCATAAGCCTGTTTTTTGATGATGTCATACCTCAGTTCAGAATCCCTTAAAGTTTTACTGAAAAAGGCCACTAGATGCTCTATACCATCATCATCTTTCTGCAACAAGACTACTGCAAGGGTGTCACAGGAAGAAAAAGAGAAGATATTGAACTCCTTGCTATAGTCTAGGCTGATTAGAGTGGGAGCTTCCATGATAGCTCTTTTGATGGCTTTAAAAGATCTTCTTGTTGCATCGGTCCATTTAATCTCTGATCCCCTTTTCAACATGGAGGTAATATGTTTTACCAGTTCTTCAAAATTTGGAATAAACCTCCTTACAAAGTTGATCTTGCCCAAAAAGGATTGAATGTCCTTTTTTGATCTTGGGATAGACAAGGTTTGTATTGCTTTAACTCTTTCTGGATCATTCTTGACACCTGTAGCAGAAACGATGTGTCCTAAAAGCTTGCCTTCTTCTAGAGCAAATTGTGACTTCTTAGGATTTACTGAAATCCCAAACCTTCTGCACTTCAGAAACACCTTCTTCAAATGATGCACATGATCCTGATGATTACTGGAGTAAACTGTTATATCATCCAAGTAAACTGGGACAAACTTGTCCTTCTCACCTACAAAAGCTATATCCATGGCTCTCTGAAAGGTGGCCCCAGTGTTCATCAGTCCAAAGGGCATCTTGGAGTACATAAAAGTGCCCCAAGGAGTGGTGAAGGCAGTCTTTTCTTGGTCCTCTAGATGCACAACAACTTGTTTATACCCTAAAAACCCATCCAGGAAAGACATAAATTTAGCCCCTAAAACCTTCTGCAGCAAATGTTCCATCTTGGGCAGGGGATAGTGGTATTTCTTAGAACATATTTTTAGGTTCTTGAAATCAACACACAGCATGATTTCCCCACTTTTCTTCCTCACAACTACCAGGTTAGCTACCCACTTTGAATACTTGAGGGGAACTATGATTTTGGCAGCCAAAAATTTCTTAATTTCCTTTTCATTCAAAGGGAGAAGCAGAGGACTTATGGGTCTCAGTTTCTGTTTGAAAGGAATGGTGTCTTTCTCCAATGGAATCTTATGTTGGATAATGTTTGTTCATAAGTCTTAAGGTCACTGTACTCCCAGGCAAACACATTAGCAAATTACTGCATTAAGGTGCAGTATTCAGAACTTTGGGCAACAGACAAATGGGTGGACAAATTTATGTACTTTGGGTGATCTAGGCTCCCTATGTTATGCCTATGGACTACAAACTCATTTTCTTTTTGGGCAATCTTGTAAGGTACATCGTTATGGTCAAACAACTTCTCTAGAGGCACCACCCCTTTAGGTATATAATTACTAGGCAATTGTACAATGTTGTCCTGAATAATTTTGTCTCTTAGCTAGGGCTGGGGACATTCCTCCATGGCTTCATTCCCTTGATCAATTTTCATTTTAGAGAATTCATCAATGACTTGCAGAAACCTATTGACTTCATCATCATCCTCAAAAACTTTCCAGTATTTGACATTATCAGGCAGAGATGGTATATATTTCACTCGAAATTCATAAGCCAACATAGGGGGCATGGGAGGAATGAACATGCTAGAAGACATAACAAGGGAATAAGCAAACTGATTTTTGACTCTAGGAATATATGAGATACAAAAGCTACTAAAAGAATCTTTGAGCCTCCATACCTCATCTCTATACGCTTTCAGCCTTGAGTGCTTTGCTGGGAACGTTCTGTTCACTTGTTGAATGATGAGGTCGGCATCTCAAAACACCTTTATGTCTCTAATTCCCATCTCTTTAGTAGCGTTCAAGCCCAATATCAGAGCCTCATACTTTGCTATATTGTTGGTGACCTGAAAACTCAGCTTGAAAGACAGATGTATGCTTTCTTGTTTTGGAGATATCAACACCAAACTTTCTCCTGCAGTTTCCTTAGAGCAAGCTCCATTAAAGAACATATCCCAAAATTGTGACCCTTCCTCCTCCATGACCTGGCATATTGGTTTCTTGAGCTGCACTGAGGCCCTATGGGATTCTTCAATTTGGAGAATACATGCTCCAAAATCAGTGTCTACAACATAAATGGGATGATTAGTGGGATTCCTTTCATCACTCATGATATAGGCTCGCTGAGCTTCCCTGTATAATCTTCTGCTTTCTCTCGAAAAGATTGGGACAGTAACATAGGACAGGTCATTTTGTAATGTCCCACCCAATCTCTTAACCCATCCTCTGGAAAGTAGCATGCCAAACTTAGGGGGGACATCTGCTACCACAATATCCATCATCATGCTCTTCATGGGCAACTGAGATAGGGTGATGGCCAAGTCTTCGATTAACCCCAGACATTTCACTTTCCTAGAATCAAAGGAGAACAAATCTCGGTAAGGTCTGGTGATGTCAAGGCCTAACTCATCCATGACAACCTTGGGCATTAGATTATGACTAGCACCTGTGTCCAGCAGATAGTTATGAAGGATTTTGTCATGAATGTTCAAGGAGACATAGAAGGATGGGGAGCTATCATCAGAGGGTTCATTCGTTGGGCTAAGAACAATTGCAGGTTTGTCATCTTGTAAATTCACATAGTCGTTGGATGCTTGTGTGGTTTTAAGCTCAAGGGCATCAAGGATGGGTTTCTTAAAGGCCTCACTATTTACTAGTTCTATCAGAGGTATAGAGATCTTCAACTTCTGTACTTCGCTGACTTCTTCGTTCCTTTGTATGATCTGCAATTGTTCATTTTCTCTCTTGTATGGATTTGGATTTTTGGGAGCAAATGTATTAGGAAGCCTTGCCTTCCCTAAATGCTGCTCGACCTTCAGCTTGGAGATTTAAGCAGCCAATGACTCTATCATTTTAGTCACTTTGTCTATTTTGGGGTCTGAAGATGAAGAAGAAGAAGGCTCACCCCTCTATCTCCTTTGATCAGCATGTCCTTTTAGTTTCTCTGAAGCCATGATATTGGACTCTACCTCCAAGGCTGCATCTTGCATTTAAGTTAGAGAGGGACATTTTCTTTCTCTCAATAGTAGGCAAAAATTAGAATTAAAGGCATTGGCATAAGTGAGCTTGGCAGAGGTGGGAGTAAGTTTCACTTCAGCTGGTATCTTGCTATACATGCGGTTCAACCTTTTATTGAAATTAGACAATGACTCCCCATTTTCCCTTTTCAGGTTTCCAAACTCAGTATGGTAGTAGAGCAGATCTTTCTTATCCCCCCAATGCTTTAGAAACACATCGTCTAAGGCCTCAATGTATGCTATAGACCTAGGGGTCAATTCTCTAAACCACTTTCTAGCCCCTCCATCAAGGTTTTGGACAAATACTCTCATCCACACATCATCTTCACTAATGTCTAGATTATCAGCATAGCTATAGAATGAATCAAGATGTTCTTCTACTGTTACTCCCTCTGTTCTAGTGAACTTAGGCATGTATTTCTGATATTCTCCAGCATGCATTGCATTTAAGGGAGTGGGCAGTACTAGAAGTCCATACCTAGCAGCTATGATTCTTTCCATTTTGGTGCGTGCTTGTGGACCTTCCATGGCTGTAGTGGATTGAAGAGTACTGGTAGTCTAAATGGCAGAGAGCTGAGGAGTGACTAACATGACTAAAGGAATATGGGGGATAGGAGGAGAGGTTTTCTTCGGGCTTAAAGCACAAGGAGAACCTAAAGAATAAGGAGCTTTATGAATCTTTGAAATTTTTTCTTCACTGCTAATGCTAGAGGCTATCTTCTCAACATGTATTTGTTCTATTCCAAGCCTTTCTTGCATAGATGTATAAGATTGTTTAGGTTTACCTGATCCTGATGCTCCTTTCTGTGATATCTTTCTTCCTTTGATGATCTTTTCAGGGTCAGGTATTGGGTCAGCTAGTGACTTCTGAGGATTTCTCTGAGTATGCCTCACAAACTGAGCCAGAACTATGATGTGGAGTCACCAAGAGGTTCGGCCTCCAGTAGAGTTGCCAGATATATGATTACAACCAAAAATGTGTCCAGACTTTTTCTATCGTCAAAGTTGGATCTGTGTCATTCTCCCAGGGAAGCTGAGCTTCAATCTCCTCTCCTCGGCAACAGCGCCAATTATTATTAGGTCTCTAGGAAACTCTCCTAGGTTGTAGCTCAAAGATGCCTGGTAACATATAAATTAAACTATCTTTGTGGAAGTTATTGGAAGGGATGATGGTTTGGTTCAAGCCAAATAACCACTTCTACTCTGTTTTCACTCCAGACATGCATGAACACCCTCAGACTACAAGGATTTAGACCACCAATGCTCAACAATTTAGGAATTAGGTGAATATGGAGAATACTGACCACACCAGCAGATACACACAACCATGTGATGGCCAGCTGCAATCAATAAAGAAACTTGTATATATAATCTATAAGTGCAAAGACAAGATGATAGTTGTTTTGCATCAGACACAGAAGAAACCTGAGTGGCCTACTCACCGATACATTCAATAGTTCAATATAGAGAAAAGATGACAGTTATCTGGTATTAAACATGGAAGTAATCATGAATACAACGCCATAGGCACAAGCTTAGAACATAGAAGAAAAGGATAGTCAGCATGTAACAGCAAAAGAAGCTTGCATTGGTGAAAATGAAGATGAGACACTGCAAGTTACAGAGTGTCTACAATCTCCAGAAGTTGAACCTTACATCAAATGCAAACATTTTTTCATCTTTATGGCGACTATTTATAACCTTTTCATTACAACGACCCCCTGGCCTTTTAGGGATGGGGGGTCTTAAATTGACCACCAACTGCATTTAACCATCTGATAACATCTCTGGATGAGGTTGCTTTCTTCACGGTGAAAACCTGATTAGTCCAGGTTCTGTACTATCCTTTAGGCAGTTAGACTAATTATGGTAGTGGAGTCCCATGACTGTTTAATCCTGCTACTGAGTCGTGCGGTGTCCCTTTCTTCATTCAGCCATGCTCTCTGTTTAATTCGGTTGTTGGGGTCAGACTATTACCAGACTAACATCGCTGGTCGTCTCCTTCCTCGGGTAACAGACTGGACATGGGGATGGAGTGCATGGTGGATGAACGACTAAGATGATTGTGAACGGTGACCATCGGATTAGGGAGATGTGTGGCGGAGATGATTTAGCGGAGGCCATCAGTTGTGGTGGGAGCAGGACATGTTCGAGCCATTAGATTTTTAGTGGGTAGATCGGACAGTTATCGGGCAACGAAGATGTTCGGGCGATAATGGGTGGGGCGGTTTTGACTTGAGCGGTAATAGTTTTCATCACGCAGGCATCGGGCAGTAAGTGGTAAGTGTCATAAGTCACGCGATTCCATTCAATGAATGACACGTAGTGGTGGAGGAGAGAGATACCACCCATATCGCGCAGGTATTGTCTACGCTAGTTTCCCATGCGATATGAGCGAGGACCGTCCGATCTAGTGGAGGTGCTCTGATGGTGGGGGCCGATCGGGCAGGTTGCCTTTATCGAGATGCATATGGGTCGTTGGATTGGCAGGAGAAGATCAACGAATGGGATGTGGTGAGGTGTTTTATGAGTGCACAAGGGCATATGGTCAGGTTTTATGGGTACTTTGGCTTTGCGCTTGGGGCTAAGGCCAAAAAGGGGGATTTTGTCAGGTTAGAAGGTTAATTTAGGAAATGGGAAGGGAAACATGTGAGTGGGGTGAGAGGAGAAGGGGAAAGTGACCCAGGTGGGGCCCCTTTAAGCACAGCAAAGCAAACCAAGCCTTCCTTTCAAACTTCAGAGAGTTAGCGTTGAACCTTAGGGCTAACAGGAGTAATCTAGCCAACTCCCTAATGCCTCTCCTTCGGCAACAACGAGACTTATCGCAGACTTACGAGCTCCCGATGGTTGTTCTATGAATAAATTCTTCTTTTCCTTCACTCCAAAAGAATAATATATATATATAATATTATATATATATATATATATATATATATATATATATATATTATATATATATATATATATATATATAATATTATATATATGTATATTATATAATTATCATAAACATAATTAATTACTTAATATTACAAAATACTTAATTTACAAAACATATGAATAAAATTAAAATAAAATTGAAATAAAATTGAAATTCACATTCACATCACTTTAAACAAAGTCCATTTTACTTTTACAAATGTTAGTCAAAATAATCAAAACACTCACTGAAACTTTAATTCATTTTGCAACCATCCACAATTTTAAGTAAAACAAATAAAACTTAACAATTTAATCACTTGCCAAAATTAAAAATAATTAGGACAAAAAAAAAAAAAAAAAAGAACATGCTCAACAAATAGAGTAAAAAAGATCTTCATAGAAAATGTACAATTAGGCTCCACACCCAACAATCTCCCACTTGGAGACTACTTATAATAACTCCACTGCTACTTCATTTGCTGGACAATGCTTCCACTTTGGACCTAGTTATTTCTCATCTTCATCATCATACTTTAAGACCAATTGAAACTAAGGAAAATCTCAATTTCTCCATGGTTACAACTTTTGTTAACATATCTATAGGATTCTGGCTAGTGTGTATCTTTTCCAGCTTCAACTATGCATCTTCCAACACTAACTGTATGAAATGGTACTTGAGCTGTATATGTTTAGTCTTGGAATGAAATACTGAGTTCTTTGCAAGATGAATGACACTCTGGCTTTCACTATATATCCTACCCATCTATTACTTCTTACCCAACTCTTCCATAAACCTTTGTAACTGAATCATTTATTTGCTAGCCTCTATAGCAGCAACATACTCTACTTTCGGTATTGAAAGTGCAATAACACTCTACATTTTTGAAACCTAATTAACATATGTTCCACCTACAGTAAACACATACCCTATGGTGCCCCTCATGTTATCTCTATCACCTTCCATGACTGCATCAACATATTCCTGTAAATCAATGTTTGAACCATCAAATCATAATTCTTGATTTGTGGTACCTCTCAAATACCTGAGAATCCATTTCACTTCCATCTAATGTTCTTTTCTTGGATTGTTCATGTATCTTCTTACAACTCCCACTACATGTTCAATACTAGGACTTGTGCAGACCATTGCATACATTAACCAACTGTTGATGCATATGGAACTTTAGACATATAATCAATCTCTTCCTGAGTCTTGGGACACATTTCCTTAGTTTGAAATGACTAGCCAAAGGTGTAGTAACTGGTTTTTCATTCTGCATATTAAATATTTCCAACACCTTTTCTATGTACTCGCTCTGAGACAATGTAAACTTGTGATTTTTCCTGTCTCTATTTATTCTCATACCAAGGTTTTGTTTTGCTGCACCCAAATCCTTCATTACAAATGAATTTTCCATTTTTCCTTTGAGCACATTTATTTCTTACATGTTAGACTCTACAACAAGCATGTAATATACATACAATAACAATATAATATAGCTGCCATCATTTTTCTTTTCAGATAAACAAAATGATCAGAGTGGCGTCTAGTATAACCTTGTTCAAATATAAACCTGTAAAATTTTAGATGCCACTACCTTGGACCCTGTTTTAGGCCATACAAACTCTTCTTCAACCTACACACTAGTTTCTCCTTCCCTTTGACCTCATACCTTTTTGGCCATTGCATATATATCTCTTCCTCCAAATCCCCATGGAGAAAGACCGTCTTTACATCTAACTGCTCAAGATGGAAATCTTCTATTGCTACTAGACTTAAAATAGTTCTGATTGAAGTCATTTTAACAACAGGAGAAAATATTTCATCAAAGTCTATACCTTTCTTCTATGCAAACCCCTTCACCACAAGTCTAGGTTTATAACTTTTTCTACCTCCATATTCTTCCTTCAACCTGTAAACCAATTTATTCTGCAATGTTGTTTTACCTGCAGGAAATTTGACTAAATCCCAAGTCTGGTTATGTACCAAGGAGTCCATCTCTTCCTTCATGGATAGCTCCCACTTCTTCCTAGTTTCTACCTGCATTTATTCTTCATAACATTTTGGTTCACTAGAATTAGTCAACAACACATAATATAATGAAGGGGAGTATCATTCAGGGGGCCTACTTGTCTTGGTAGATCTTCTAATACCGATTTCAGGTGTTTGAGGTGCATGTTGCTGTTGTGGTTGCTGTTGTTGTTGTAGATGTTGATCATTATGATTTTAAAACATCTTTACTTTTTATTTGATCTCATCAAGCATTGTGTATTCTCTATTTTCTTTTTTCTCCATCTGATGCATATACAAGACCCTTTCATTGAATATGACGTCTCTACTTCTAATTATTTTGTGATTTTCATAATCATATAAGCGATAACCAAAATCATTAAAACTATATCCAATAAAGGTACAATTCTTTGATTTTGCCTCAAGATTTGTTCTATTTTCTTTATTAATGTGAACAAAGGCTTCACAACCCAAAGTCTTTAAAAATGAGTAGTTTACCTTTTTACCTGTCCATGCCTCCTATGGAATACCACCATCCAAGGAACTTGAAGGCCCTCTATTTATTAGATAAACAATAGTATCTACAACATCTGCCCAAAATTTTAATGACAACCCTGCATTCAATCTCATCCACCTTGCACACAATCTCATGCACCTTGCACACTCCATGATTGTCATTTTCATCCTTTCTGACACACCATTGTCCCGTGGTGTTCTTGGAGCTGTCATCTCTCTCCAAATTCCATGTTTTAAACAATACTTATCAAACTCTTTGATGAAATATTCTTCTCCATTATCTCATCTGAGACACTTCAACTTCTTTCCTGTCTAATTCTGAACCAAAGATTTCCATTTCTTGAAAGTATCAAATACATCATATTTATTTCGAATACAATAAATCCAGTTTTTTATGGTTGCATCATCAATAAAAGTAACAAAATAATGAGAGTGACCAAGAGTTGATACCTAAGAAGGTCCCCATACATTTGTGTGCAAAAACTCTAATTTTTCGCTCTTCTTTTCTTTCCCAACTCTGAGAAATCTGGCTGTCTTCTATTTTCCATAAACACAATTCTCACAAAAATCCAAATCAACATGCTTCAAACCTGGCAAAAAATTTCTTAAGTGAAGAATTTGCATCCCCTTCTCACTCATGTGCTCGATCCTATGATGCCACAATGTTGTATCTTCTCCTGTATAAGTTAAATCATTAACATAATTAGGATTACCATTGCATAAATACAATGTACCAACCTTTTCTCCTTTTGCTATTACTAGGGCTCCTTTAGTGACCTTCTAGGTTTTATCTGTAAATGTAATTACACAACCTTCACCTCCCAACTGCCTTATTGAAATTAGAGTTTCCTTGAGATCTAGAACATGCCTTACCTCCTTTAATAGCCATTGGTTTCCATTATGCTCTTTTATGAAAACCTTACCCATTCCAACAATTTTACATGGTTTATTATCACCCAAACATACCTGTCCAAAATCTCCTTGAACATAATCATGAAAATGTTTCCTATCAAGTGTGGCATGGAATGAGGCCCCTGAATCTACCACCCATGCATCAATAATATTTTCTAAAGATAAAATCAAAGCATTTTGCAGCGCATCACCTATCACATTCGCTTCATGATTGTTTTTTGGCTATGCTTCTCCTTCTTTTCCCTTTCGAGACTTACAATATTTCTTCATGTGTCCTTTCTTCTCGCATTTTCAACACACCATCCCCGATCTGGACTTGGATCTGCCTTTCCTTGACTTATTGCGATATCTCGGGCTCTTTCCTTTGTCCATTTTTCTTCCCCTGGTCTATGTAGTCAAAGCATTACTTGATGTCTCATCGAAGCTTTTTTGTTGCATTTCCTCGTTAAGGATGGCACTGACAACATCATCAAACTTTAAAGTACTAGATCCAGAGACAAAGTTACTAATGGCCATAACTAAACGATTCCAACTTTCTAGCAATAAGCAAAAAAATAATAGATCCCTAACTTTATCATCAAAATTTACCCCTACAAAACTTAATTGACTAGTAGCCATATTGAATTCATTTAAATAATCAGCAACAAATCCACCTTCTGATATTTTCATATTAAATAAATGCTTCATAAGAAATACCTTGTTTGAGGTCGAGGGTTTTTCATACAATTTTGTCAATGTTGTCATTAAACCTTCTGTTGTCATTTCCTTTGAAATATTAAAGGCTACCAACGCTACCAGGCACATCCATATTCCATCGAGAATCTCACATTCTGTGTCTATCATATTCGTCAACTTCTTTGTTTTTTCCGCTCAATGCTAGGTACAAATCTTTCTGATATAAATACTCTTCATCTGCATCTTCCACAACTTGTAGTTTTGGCCATTAAATGTCTTGACCCTAAACCTACCATCTTCAACCATTTCTCCTACTCAAACCAGGAACCCTTCTCTCCTACGAGTTTATCATCCAAATAGACCTTTGGCTCTGATGCTAGTTATTAGAAAATTATATATTACAGAACAATGACACACATAAAATATTGGAGAAACATAAAGACGAAAAACACATAAAACAAGAGAGACACAGATATACTTGGTTCACCCAGTTTGGGCTACGTCCACATAGAAACAACCAAACTTTCCTTTTATATTATCTAGAAAAATGAAGAGATACAACCTACAACAAATCCACTGTAATTTTCCCTTCACTCTCACACAATCTCCTCTATCTTTGTTGCTCATAATACACATATACACAACCATAATACATGTTGGCTTGTATGGGCTTGACCCAGGTTCAGAGGTGATTTAGCCAAACAAATCCCAGTACTATTGGCCCTTTCGGCAATAGTACATGGAGCGCAGACTGATGTCTCACCTAAAGTAGTATGGGAGGGTGCTAGAACCAAGTTTCCGCAACCTAGGGATGTCTGATGAGCTTTTGGTTGTCTGCAGTTTGACCCTGCACACACGTAGCTACGCACACCTATTACTCCCTCGTGACCTGTGATGTTGCCTTCACGCAACCCTACCTGGGGCACGATCTGTATTATACCCAAGTTCCTTGCTATTTAATCTGTTATTACCTGATTACTTAACTTATCTGTGCAAGACTAGTGATAATTAACCGTATATCCAAAAATCATATAAGTGCACGCAATAAATAAAATAGTATAAATGTAAAGAATGTAATACACAGGCAGATGCATAGAAATTGGAATCAACTTCTCTTTATTATTCTTCATTCAAGGTTACAAACTCGACACCACCCTGGGCACTTAGTTGCAGGGGTTTGTGCACTTAGCTGTGGACTCTACTACACCTCTGCACACTTAGCCATAGAGCCTCTTCCTACTACTACGGCCCAATACACTTAGACTCTTACTCTATGCTCAAACTATTCGTATTCATATCTCTCTTCCTTTCGCTATCTTTACACTTAGAGCCTCAACCTATTTATATAATCCCATGGTCTGTGGACCATGTGTAGGCTAACATGACATTACATTACATTACAATACGTAGGGTGGACAACCTTATGACTCAACCTATACTTCGTGCTCCACACCCACAATTCATGGAGTCTTACAATACATTTGACCAAAACTTGGGCTTTAAGCCCCAAAACAGGCTATGGGGGGATTCCATGCCCAACAGGCCCCAAACACAATCATTGTGACTTGTCCTCGAGTCACTTTGGCGGCGCGGCTATCTTGGTTCGGAGTCCCTTCAACTAGTCCTGAACTGCTCAGAGTTCCGCAAAGGACTATTCGGCGGTTTGCTGGACCTGCTACATGTGCTCTTCCGATGCTTCTTTATTGGGATCAAATCCTTGCCTTAGCTCATAAAGCCCTTGCATTTGTGCAAGCTTGTCCTTGATATCTGTCGTAATGGTGAAGGCCTCATCAATCCATGGCTGGATGCAAGCTTTGAGAAGTGCCTCTTTCTATCTTGCGGCATCCACTTGCTCTTTCAGTGCCCTTGCTTGCTACATCTTTGTGAGCCATTGAGTGAGGATGACTATCTATGCAATTCCCCTTACATTGTCGTACTGCTCCTGAAGCTCGCGCGCCTCTGTTTCCAGGGGTTGTATGTTGGGGTCCTCCTGCAAGGATGTGAGGACTCCAAAGGCTTGGTCAAACATATCGGTATAGTCCTACACTGCCTGTCCAATTTCTTCCAATCCTGTTTGAATAGCCCTAACGCGCTGCTCTCTAACTTCCAGAGGAGTGAAAGGCTATGACTTTAGCCATAGCTTGACAATTTGGAGATTCTCCTGCTCCACTCACATTGTTTCCTCGTATGTGTTTCAGACTCCACTTGCCAAACAGTGGATCCACATTTTTATTGGTAAGTCTGCGATGATGGACAACTCTGGGACTCACCGGCACACTTCATCAACTGTCTGCACTATCTGCTAGTTTTGTGACACCAGTTCGTCACGCTATAGGCTGAGCTGTTTGATGTTGATCTTTTGCTCACTCATCACCTAAATCGTGTGGCCTTCCTAGCATGGAGCTTTGTTGTTATGCCATCTTGTAGTTGCTACAGTGTGTCGCATGGAAGATTAGCCAAATTAAGGCCAAGTCCCTTGATCCTGCCAACTGTGGCTTTGTCATTTTCATTCTCTGCTATTAGCACCCCTTCTGGTAGCACTATGGTGTTGGCCATTTTTGCACGTAGCAGTTTCTCCACTGCTGATGTGCCTATTGTGCCGTAGGTAGCTATGGTTCCTTCCTATGGGGGGCCGCACCTGTAGTTCCTGCAGTTGTGCCCTTGGGGCCCCCAACATAGTCTACTGCTCCGACATGGCTTCTTGGAGTGCTTCCTTGGTGACCTCGCAAATTGTGTCGCTGATGTCGTAGAGGTTGCCTTCTGTTAACGTGATCGGGTCAAAGGTCAATTTGGAGGCCTTGACCTTTTTCTATGGACCCGATCTCTCTGTGACGCATAGTCTTTTTAGTTGCGTAGAAGTTGTGCCTGGGTCCATGCCTTCTTCTGTAAGGTCTGTGTCCTCTGTCTCCTGTCTTGTAGACAATCTTGACCGTCCTCTTGCTGCATTGTTGTGGCCCCTATTGTTTGCGCTACTGCTACTAGCTCGGTGGCCTTTTCCTGCTTTGCGGTTGCCTTTGCTGCCTCGCAAATTGCCCTTACCTCTGCTATCACTTTTTCATTGTGCCTCTTTTTGGCCTCATCCTTTCTTCTTTGGGTTGCTATCCTATCCAACTCTGCCAAATCCAAGGCGCACCACTTGGGAGGCCATGATTCTAATACTGAAAAAATTGAATCATTAATGGCGATGAAGGTGGTCTTGGTCCATTGCTACACGAGATCCTTTCACGCCTTGATGTAGATGTTGTGCATGTCCGCCTTGAAGTCTGCAAAGCTCCACAGAATGTTGTAAACTATGGGGGACATGCATGACCTCCTATTAATCCACATCCAGACACTCACCTCCATGAGAACCCAGAAGATCTTTGTCTCATGAATCTGCTTCGCATCCTTGGTAGCCCAGAGTGACGCTTATTTTGCGGCCTCTAGTAAGTGCTATTCGATGCTCGAGACCTGACTGTCCTTTGGAAGCTCTCACACCACCAACATAATGGAAAAGAGCAACCACATATAGTGGAAGGTATTACCCTGTTTCTGGGCTTCCTTGCAGTTGGTCAAGACTTCCTTGTAGAGGAACTCAGCCTAGTTGAATTGGACCCCCTCTGTGCATTGTTCAGCCAACGTAACTACCGACGCTAGTACTTCGTCGCCATGGCATTTTCTCATTATCTTCCCAGCCAGAAGTTGGGTGGCTATGTGCACCCCTTTATCTTTGATGCTGCTGATTGCGTAACCCCTCTTTTTCTTTTTGAGCTTATATTTTTTCTTCATGGATTTCACGAGAGCCAAATCGCTGCTTTTTCTTGCTATCATCGCGAGGTCCTTTCCCTTACAGGGAAGCTAAAAAATTCTGTGGATGAGATCCACTGTGAAGGGAATAGGCTCCTCCAGTCATAAGTACCCATCATGTACTAGGCACAACAACTACCTGATGAAAAAAATAGTGATGGGCTCACAATGAAAGTGTGGAATCCACAGCAGATGAAGTAATCTAGCCTTCTCCACACCGCGCAACCATTTTCACAGCTCTAATGTTGTGGCTGGCCCCTCAGCGCTCTGCTTCATGAGGCTCTCCCTTTCTAAGTGTGGGAACTTCTCGCTATCTGTGAAGTCCCAATCTTCAAACTTCATTGTGGGCATGTGGCCCAAGTGCGAGCCCTTAAACACAATTCCATTAGGGAGGAGTGGGGTCTGGAGTGTGCTCTTGGTGGCATCCAGACGCTTTGGTATCTTAGTTTCCCTTTTCGTGGAGGGATGTACTCGGGCAATTTTGCTGCAGAGCGCATTAGCTGGATGTCCTCTTCCATGTCCCCTACTTCCTCTATCTCATCAACGAGAGCCTGTAGGTCCTCCTCCTCGTAATCTGTCTCAATGGTGATAGCCTTGCCCTTTTCTTCCATTGAGAGCTTACCGAACTACAGATTCCGCAGGGACATGCGGACTGGTCCCACTTCCTGCTTATCTTTTTTTGGTCTCGGCGTCCGTGGTTATTTTGGGATTCCTGGTGCGTCCCCAACATCGTCGTGTACTATGGGGTTCTGCGCAGCTTCATTAGTGGTTCCTTCTATAAAGCCCAAACCTCTCTTGGTAGCCGCCAGCTTGTTGGAACTGTATGTGGTGGTTTGTGAACTTCGAGGCTCGAATATCACTCAACGCTTAACACTCTGGGCTCTAATCAACTGCTCAAATCTCAAGTGAATAAGTGTTGGCTTGTGGCTAGTCCCTGGAGTTTTATTACGCCTTATGAATTCAAATTTGACCATTCCTCCCAATTCTGGGCCATTAATGCTTTCTTGGTGGTAGGTTGTCCCAAATCTTTCCCTTAATTTGTGTCTTAAATGCCTGTCGCCCGCTCCCTTTTGCCTTAAATTGGACATCCATCATGTACAGTGACACCAACGGTCACTTCCCAGCCTACTCGTGCAGTAGCGCAACCCCCCGTCCGTAGGCGTGAACCTTGTGACATGCTGATTCTGCGCGCATCTCCCTTATCGCGTAGCTCCCAAATAGACTCTTTTATAGTCCTGCACTCTCTTTCAATTGCCTGGAGTGCTGAGACTATGCTCCCTATGACTAGTCAGATGGTCGTACCACCTGTGTGAGACATCAACTCGCCTTCAAGTATAGTCTGCAGAAACTCCTCAATTGCCCTCGCGACAGCCGGCGCTGTGCATTCTACTATATGTAGTGCACTCCCCAAGTTACTTGTTTCGTGAGGTGCGGTCATAGCCATGGCAGCAGATTCATAAATCCTCAATGACAATATTCTAATCTAGTGGTATGATCATCCACATCTTGCCTTGTCATCCTTGGTTTATCGATGAGACATGCTTGTGTGATCTTGTTTTCCAACCTCTTGATCTCAGCATCCATCAAAATTCTTTTCTTCCTCAATTGCACCCAGTCCTTTTTGAGTTCGTGAAGTCTAAGGTTCCCCCGCCGAATGGCTTCCTGAATCCTTATGTGTTCGACCTCGTGTAGCTCTGTGATTTCTTCATCTTGGTCTTCGTGCATTGTCACAATTGCGAGATCTATTATGTGCAGATTCCTCTTTGTATTTTCTTCATAACTTACAGTCTCTACTCTGTTCCACACCTTTGGAATCGTTTCCATGGTCAAGGTTTTACACATGGTCCTCTAGGCCCATCAAACCGCTGGCACGCGCAGGTCCTAATCAGTTCATCTTGCCTGGTGAACCTTGTTCAGTACTTTGCACACCCTATTGAATGCCTCTCCATGGGTAATTGGTAGCACGTGTCACATTTCCTGCTATTGCGGTTTGTTCTAATTCTCTATTCTAGGAGTGGTGTGCACTTGTGCGGGCTGTACAACATATGTCCGTACCCATTGGGAAAGGTGGGTGCGTAAGTTATTCTACCCCTACTAATTGGCTCACATTCTGAGCTAGGGTTTTTCAAAGCGTAGGTGCATGATCCTTTTGCATCTGCACCAGTCCTCAAAACTTCATTTATGCATACCCCACCATCGTGTGGGCATCGCGCGCAGTGACCACTTTAGAGCATTGAACCACCGCTGTTCTGGTACTATGCTTTCAAATTTGCTCAGAAATTCATCCATCACTATCAATCCATCATATGTCGGCAACTGCCTTGCCTCTTTTGTCATGCAACGCAGTGATCTAACCACCATGTTGCAATTAAGCATTGTTACTTCGTACAGCCGATTCTGCCATCGCTCTACTTCTTTACCTGAATCTGAAGTGCAGGAGATTTTGTGCTCCCATGAAATTCTTCCATCTGTAGTTGGATTCACCCAATCCTATTCTCGCACAGTTATCTTGTAAATATAATTGAGATCGTCATCATTATCATCATCGCGCACCGGTTCAATGTATCACACTCCTTTGGCTTGATTTAGCGGTACTACTACGCATAGTGACTTTTTCTCAAAGATCATTTTGCGCTTCTTCAGGTTTATGACTTCGTTCATATCGGTGGCCCAGTCTATTCCCAGTAGCGCGAGATAGGGATAACTGTCATCGAAAATCTCTATCACTTCAAAATCCGCCTGTACGCTCACACATTCAATATCTACTGTTACCCCTTGCAATCTTCCCATGGGCGAAATCTTTTTTTGGTTTGCCATTCGTAACTGAATAGTAGACCATTTTAGCGTGGGTCTGCCCATGCATTCCCATGTTTGTTTTGGTAGTACATTCGTGTCCAATCCCAGATCCAAGATTACCTGATCCATTTCATACTAGCCAATTTGTGCAGTCAACCTCATTTTCCTTCTTGTGCGCAATGCATGCTTTCCAACTTTCAGGACCACGTGCAGTTCTCCTGACCCCCACACCTAGTGATAAGTTCTTGTAGTCCTTTTACTGCCTTACTATCGTGCAATAGTTTCATGCATGTCTCCAGAAAGGTAGTGAGAATTGAAGGATCCATCCCTGGTTCTAGTTCATCCTTACTACCTGAAGTGGAGGCCTCCGTGAAGCTCTTCTTAGCTTCCCTGAATGTCTCCTTCATGCATTCTAAATCAAATTTGGGTTCCGTTGTAGGAGCCTTGCGAATCCACACACTTTCTTTTGACCGATTCCCTTATCATTGCCAGCCTTCATACGCTCCTGAGCATCATGTTTGCATTCGAGTCTTCTTCGCATAGTTCAGACCTCATCATCTGCAAATTCTGAGTCTGAGGGGGCTGGAGTACCCCTTTTCGCGCATCCTCGTTATCAGTGAAGGGCAGTATTTTGCCTCATGATCAAACTGAGTACAATAAAAACATGATGTCATTGTCAAGTTTGTACAATCGCGGGAATAACGCCCTGACCCTTTGAAATTGTAACAAATTAGTTGTCTATGACCCATTTCTGGTCCCATTCTGCCTTGACCTCTACCGCGCCCCTGAAATCCTGTGCGTGCCATTCCTCCATTTGGGCCGAGGGTTCACGTTTCAGCCTGCACCCTGTAGGCAGGAGTCCGATCCATCATTAGTTCGTAGCTTCAGTAGGTGCATTCATCATGGCCTATTGATGTGGAGAAATTACAAAACAATTGTTGGGATGTCTGCGTATACTTTTGCAATAGATGACAATTATCCATAGTGTGCTTTCCTCCTATCTGACAGATCATGCACCATAATGCAGGTGCCGCGCTTGGTCCTACCTGTGGCTCAGGTCTTAACAGAATTCGACCTCCTCCTGCCAATTAATTCCTGAATACTGGATAATGGTCCTTGTCATGCCTCTGGACTTTTCATTTTATAGACCATACCTCCTCACGAGCCTCTGCTGAGGTGTCTTGTCTTGTTTCAAACTCTACATCTCCAAACACAAATTTTGTAGTTGCGTGTGGATTTGTTGGACTCCCAGCCTAGGGTCTTGTATAGGGATCTCATACACTCATCACCATCTCCAAAGCTTCAGCCTGGGTGGAAAGTTTTTGCTATGACAATGCCGTCCTTAAGTGCGGCGTAAGTGATGCTACAAACCATGCACGGTGCTGTCCATTTGTCAAAGTTATATTGGCTTCACAAATCGTACCCTTCAACCTTTGGTCCAGATCTCAGGGGGTCTTGCCTGGGAACACTGCAATCTCCTTAACCCGATGATTAATTGTGTTTCTGACTTTAGCTTGCTAAGTTCCCTGTTCAGCACGACCGGATTTCTCACATTCCTGTGTTTGGATGGTCATTAGAATTCTTGATGTACCATGTTAATGCTCGATCCTGCAACACGCTCACCATTGTAGCCTTCTTGATATTGTCATCCATGATGCCTTGTTCTTCCCATATTTCTCTTACCATGAACCAAAATTGGTTTAGGTCTTCATTCCCTACTCCTCTGAATACCCGTAGTTTGATCGCGCTCGCCATACTGAACTGTGGTGGTTGCGGAGGGGGAGTGGGTGGAGATGGAGGTGAGGAGGGTGAGACGGGAGGCGGTGTGGGTGGAGGTGGTAAAAGTGGAATTCACTGTCTTATTAGACTGACCGCGCTTCTCGGAGAAATTTTCGTGAGCTCCTCCTCGCTTTCCCGCGAGGGGGAAATTAAGGGAATGGTTTCCAATTCTTCAGTACTTCCGCTTCTGTAGATCTTCCCACTTCACATAGTCCTAAATATTAATTTATTCGCATAACCCACTTTTCACACAATAACATCTTAATCCAAATGTTCAAAGATTTAATATACTTACCTCGCGATCCATTGAGGAAACGTCGCTCTACCTCACTGTAGTTGATGGTCGTGTATACCACGAACTCAGTGATAAATCCTCCTATAATTCAGTCAAGCTAATGGTCCACACCTTGCGCGATCTTATCTCCTAACGCTTCTAGTCTTCTCACTATATCCGAAGTCCACATGATTGGTTTGTCAAGCCTACACCTTCACCTACTGTCTGGTAGCTTCGCGATCCACTCATACAACTTAGAAGGAAAGGATGCAAAGAAAATTTCATGGATTTCCGAATACAAGTAGAGCCCCAACCACTGTTCCTTAGATACTTGCAGATTCTTGTTTTCTTGCTTCACGAACTCATGAATATTCTTGTCCAACCACTCTTCAATTTATCTCTTTGTTGGATTCCAGTGGCACGACATCAGACATCCCTTATGCAGATCTCGGTCTTGGCAATGGAACCATTTATTGGCTTGTATGGGCCTGACCCAGGTTCAGAGGTGATTTAGCCAAACAAATCTCAGTACTACTGGCCCTTTCAGCAATAGTCCATGGAGCGTGGACTGATGTCTCACCCAAGGTAGTATGGGAGGGTGCTAGATCCAGGTTTCCGCACCCTAGGGATGTCTGATGAGCTTCTGGCAATCTACGGTTTGACCCTACGCGTATGTCACTATGCACACCTATTAGTCCCTTGTGACCTGTGATGTTGCCTTTGCGCAGCCTTACCTAGGGTGCGATCCATCTTATACCCAAGTTCCTTGCTATTTAATCTGTTATTACCCTATTACTTAAGTTATCTATGCAAGACTAGAGATAATTAACCATATATCTAGCAATCATATAAGTGTGCACGATAAACAAAATAGTATAAATGTAAAGAATGTAATACACAAGCAGATGCGTAGAAATTGGAATCAACTTCTCTTTATTATTCTTCATTCATGGTTATAGACTCAACACCACCCTATGGACTCAGCTGCAGGGTTCCACGCACTCAGTTGCAGACTCTACTAGGCCTTTACGCATTCAGCTATAGAGCCTCTTCCTACTACTATGACCCAATACACTTGGACTCTTACTCTATGCTCGAACCATTCATATTCATCTCTCTATTCCCTTCGCTATCTTTACACTTAGAGCCTCGCTCTATTTATACAATCCCATGGTTCGCGGACCATGGGTAGGCTGACATGACATTACATTACATTACAATATGTAGGGTAGACAACCCTATGATTCAACCTATACTTCGTGCTCCGCGCCCACAATTCACGGAGTCTTACAATACATTTGACCAAAACTTGGTCTTTGAGCCCCAAATTAGGCTGTGGGGGGATTCCATGCCCAATAATACAATTCCCTCATATACAGCGAGGGGTTTCCTTCTAGGGAAAAACTGTAAATTAAACAAAACTTCTACCATAAGATCATCCACCTAATGAATGACCCAGATTGACTATGAAATTACAATATTTTACAAGGCAATTTTAAATCTATTTTTAGCTTCGAGGGCATTTCTCCCAAACCCCTGCGAGGGGTCCACTGCACCCCAGACCCCCCATTGAGGGGGGATTCCCCCCTGGACCCCTCCATGGGGTGGGGGGGGGAACACCCCCCGTGTGGAGGGGTGTATAGTTTTCTTGGGGTACACATCTGGCTGAAATAAAGACCTGTGAATTAGGAAGATAATTAGGCTCCACACCCAACAATAACCATGGCTCAAACATTTTCCTCTATGCATAAAATTTAGGAAGAACATACATTACAACATCCCACCATTGGAAACTTAGAATAATGGTAACATCGGTCTCAAAAGTTTTCCACTACCGCTAAAACATTTATGTCGATTCTTTTATTTTTTGTTTTTCTAGTTGGAAACTATCTGAGACTATAATCTCCTGTCACTTAAATAATAACTTTTATTCCAATAAATTTAGATTTAAAAAAATAAATTAATAGAAGTTATGTGCCCTATGACAATCGAATAAATGTAAAAGGAATGAAAAAACTCGCATACATGATTATGCTAAAATGAAACATCTGTCAACTTTTGACATCGCAATGCATCCTGCCCGACTGAGGTTAGACTTATCTTCTTCCTGAGCTAGGTGTTTATGTCAATAGAAATCAGACCCCCCCACTATCTAAAACAACACAATGTGAAGTCAGAGCCGCCACCTTTCTCACGAGACTTTTGAAAATGAAAATATCCATATACTCCCTACTTTGCAAGTTTCAAAGTAAATTTCAAGAAATATTCATTGTAACCACTATAGAAAATCATGGAATCAGGGTCGAAAGACAATTTAAAATAAAAAACATGTGGAATCAAGGTCAACACATTACCCACAAGACTTCCTCAAATGCAAAGATGGGTTGATCTCAGACCTAGGTTTCATCAGTAAATACTGGTTTATTCCTACAACACTTCTTCCAAACCATCAAAACTTGAGCCGACAATGTATTCAACACTTATGACCCATTAAACGAGAGTTTTCTGATAGAAATAACTCAAAAAATTACTAGGTTTCTGCTGCTAGAATCCAAAAATCCACTTACCGGAACCACTCTTATGTTCTAAATTATAAAGTATCACCTGCAAATTATGTGAAATAGTGAACCATTAGAACTCAAAATTATTAACCACGACAATTAAACCAAAAAATAATGTTCATAGATTTACCTGTCAGATCATCATTGAGGAGGTTGGAAAACATGCATCTTGCAACATAACCAAACAACTTCAGCATTCCACACAAAAAATCTACTGCTTGCATCCACCAAAGTAAAAAAAAGAAACTCATTTGGCAACAAGGTAAACCTGACAATGAGATATATTACCACACAGAAAACACATGCACAAAAACAGTAAATGCAACCTCATTGAGTGCCACAACACCAAGAAAAGAATAAAACAACCACTATGAACTCTAAAAACAACTAAAACAACTTCTCTATAATCCTTCAACCATAATAATAGATTCTTCACCAACACTCTTAAAACAAAATTAATACCACTGGAGTTAAAGCAACCCAAGTTAACTGCCAGTTGTACGAAAAATTGCCCTTCCCTGTACCTACATTGTATAATCTGATCTACAATGCATAGTAGGATGATGTCAACTCTCAAAATACAGAGCCAGGGATGTGGCGACACATTGACGTCACACAAAACATTCAACCAAAAACCTAATATTAAATATATAATTTTGAAAAATTGCCCTAGTACGGACAAACTAATAGCTTGGAATTGGTCATAGATGTCATTGCGTAAGTAGTTTTTAATATAGTTGTCATTGATGTCAATATATTATTGAATAAGGCAAGGACATAATGACAATGACTAGGGATGATAAATGATGAAGACTAGACACCATGATGGACGACACTTGGTAAACACTTGATGATCATAATGATGAAAGCTAATCCATGAAGAAGCCCATCCACTGTCCTCTATTTTTCTGCACCATACATTGACTAAAAAAAAAAAAAAAAAAAAAAAAAAAAAAAAAAAAAAAAAAAAAAAAAAAAAAAAAATTCTCTCTTAAAATGCTGCATATGAACATGACACTTATGCCATCTTATAAAGCATATTTAAAAAAAAAAAAAAAAAAAATTCTCTCTTAAAATGCTGCATATGAACATGACACTTATACCATCTTATAAAGCATATTTTTAGCTTTCCAATGAGTTATTACGCAGCCCAAATCTCTAAGCAGTTTGAAAGTTATTAATTTTTTAAGTTCAAATTAAATTTTTGGTTAGTGAGCCAACCTCATCCTTCAAGGACATGTCAGCCTACCTTAAGGGTCATGTCTATTCATTGGAGGGTCAAAATTTGTGTATATATATGCAGCCAAACCTCCTTGTTTTAGATAAGTTAATCATCTGATTAAGCACAAAATATTGGTAAAGGAGAAGAGATGTTCATATCTCATGAACAAGAGATAGGATAAGGGGTTGTACATGACGGATTACATACAACAAGGGTTGTATATTTTTGAACAAGATCTCTATGGCACTTGTAACTCAGATTATGGAAGACCTATGGTAATTGCATATTCGAGCTTTGATTACTGTTGTAGTGTTCCCTTGTTTCCCTTGGTGCAATTGCAGTGCTTCGGACTTGAGGACTTCAAAATAGTGTCGTTTGAACAATGGTATTGGTGCAACAGTTGTTCTATGATACCTCGGGTTGGACGAATTTGGAGTTTATGGATGTTCTGGGCCATGCGAAGTCTTTAATAACAACTTAGGAAGCCGAGTACAGAAGAAAGGCAACACTATAAATGAAGAAGGATAGTTTGAATATTTGTGATGATTCTTTGTGATTGAGCTGAAGTCCCTCTACATTTCTAGCTGTGCTACAATATGGTATTCTCCTTTCTTCACTAGATCGAGACTCTCTTTAATTGTTGTACTTAAAGATTTTGTCGATTATTGGGTATAAGGCAAGGTCTTTTGATGTGAAGCAAAAAGGTTAGTAACTGTCATATAAAAAAAAGAACAAGAGATCGAGTTCTTAAGAAGGAAGAAGCATTGGGTAAAGGTCTGGACAACTAACAAGTATCCCAAGTTCTGTGACAAGTTGCAACTTGTATGAGCTCTAGATCAGTACTCCCTTATGATGGTTTAAGAAGCTAAGTATGTAAAACCTGAAGAAGAAAATTGTTATTGTGTGGAAAGTCAAAGGGGGTTGTTCTTGAAGGAGTTGAAGGCAAGTATAGAGAAGTTGTTGAAGTGCCCTAGTATCATAAAGCATAAGAGAACTTCAGTGAGCAATAGAAGAATCCCTAAATATAACCATCTTTGGAGCAATAAGAAGACTAATGGAGGGTGGCCCTAGAAGTCCATATTATCTCAAATAATATTGAAGACATCTTGTAGAAACAATTCCTGGAGAATTTAATACATGATTGAAGCCCTCATAATGTGATCTTGAATAATATTGTTTAGGTGAAATGAAGAGCAACGATGACACCTTCATGAGAAGACAAGGTTGTGATTGATGAATATATTGGATAAGGCATTGCTGAAGAGATTGATAGGAATCGTTGAAGAAGATATTGAGAGTCGTGAGAAACTACTAAGCTTATCTTGACAAATTGAAGCAAAAGGTTGGAGCCTCAAAGAGAAAAGGTTGGTGTCTTGGAAGATAGGGTTGGAGCCCTAGAGAATAGGAGTCCTCAAGAGACCAGGTTGGAGCCTGTACCAGAGATAGGGTTGGATCCCTAGATGTTCGTGCCTCAAATCCAAAAGGTTGGAGCCTTGGAAGTTCAAGTTAGTGCTTGGACAAATATAGTTTGGAACCTCAGAGATTGAAGATCGATTTCTTCATCTAGGCTTAGATCCCTACATATATTGTACTTGATTCATTGTAAAGATTATATTAATAAAATAATTTATTCTTATTGTTCATTTTGTGTTCTAAATTTAAGTGATCTAAATGGTAAAAGTAACAATTGAAAATAAATACTGATTCAACCCCCCTCTCAGTATTTCCAACAATTGGTTTGAGAGCCAATACCTTCACTCAAAGCCTAGCAACTTGAAGGTTGATCCTTAGAACACAAATGGCAAAGCTAAGGAAGAAAGCCTCCAATCCTCCTAAAGATATCTCTTCCTCAACCATGAAAATTGAAGACAATAAAGTTGAGAAAGTTCTAGTGTTCAATGGGAACTTTGATGTATGGAAGGTAAGAATGAGAAATTTCTTAATGGATTAAGGCATTGGAGTATTGGAATTAGTTATTACTAATAACAATCTGAATGGAGAATCCAAGGAGTACAATGCAAAACTGATGAAGGTAATCTTGAATAGGCTACCAAATTCTATAAAGATCAATTTGGAAAATTTTTCATCAACAAAGGGTATATGGGACAAACTTCATGAACTTCACCCAAAAGGAGCATTCTCCATGACCACTAGTCAAGAAGATGATGGAAAGTAAGAAAGAAATCCATAACCCATCAAGGAAGCTATTGGCTTATGAGGGCCTGACCCAGGTTCAACGTTAGGTAGCCAAACAAATCCCTACACTACTGACCCTTTCGGCATCAACCCACAAAGCGCGGACTGAAGTCTCACCCGGAGTAGTATGAGGGGATGTTGGAACCAAGTTGCCACACCCTTGAGATGGATGTGATGCCGGTTTAGTCCAACTATTCTTGCCTTCGCACAGGTTGCTTCACACTTTGTTCCACCCTTTAGTACCTTCGTGAAGCATTATAATCGGTCTTCGCGTAGCCCTAACCAGGGGTTGAAGTCCTTTCATGCTACTAGGGCATCGAACTGAGCTAATTCCTGAACTATGCTAAGTTAATTATCTTATTGACAGATCTTAATTATCTTCACGTAAACATATATTCTGCGTTCACTTAACCAATACAGTTATACACATTCATGCATCATATAAGCATTAGAAGCGAAATTCATACCCAATATAACAGATGCATAAACAGGAAATAAGAACACAGAAATGATAGAAAAATTCTCTTTATTAATACTTCCAGATGATTATAGACTCAACTCACCCTGCACACTCAGCTGCAGGGGTCCGTGCACTCAACTGCGGACTTCTAGGCCTTTGCACACTTAGCTACAGAGCCTCTACCTACGCTATGACCCAAAACTTAGACTTACACTTTAGAGCTATCTCACATACATCTTCAATATTTGATATATGTCTTATGCTATTCAACTACTTAGAGATTTGCTCTATTTATACAATCCCATGGTCTACAGACCATGGCTAGGTCTTCTACAACTGACATTACATTATAGACAACCCTATGACTCTTTAACAACTACGCACTCCGCGCCCACAAAATGCAGAGTCTTTACATTGGACCAAAATCTTGGCTCTTAGCCCCAAAACTATCCTTGGGGGAACCTGCACCCAATAGGTCCCCAACACAAACATTGTGACTTTCCCTCGAGTCACTCAGTAGGTGCGGAGATCTTAGCGCAAATATCTCCCAGCTCTATTTGGATTGTTGCAAGTTTGGCAATGCATTGAATGACTGCTTGCTAGACTTCCTCCATGTGCTGTTCAATGACCGCTGTTGCTGAACTGTTGCCCTGAATCCTCAACTGAGGTTCTTACAGTTGCACGAGATTTGCTTCAATGGAGGCTGTAATTGTATATGCCTCATCGATCCATGGCTATCGACATGCTTTCAAGAATACCTTTTTGTGCCAAGCGGCATCTACCTATTCCTTAAGTGCCTTTGCTTGCTACATCCTTGCAAGCCTCTATGTAAGGGCAACCATTTTCGCGGTCCCTTTTACCTCATCGTATTTTTCTTGCAACTCAGGTACCTCTGTTTCTAGGCACTCTATGTTCGGGCCCTCCTGCAGGGTGGTGAGGACCTCGAATGACTATTCGAACAACTTCATGCAGTCTATCACTGCATTGTCAACCACTGCCATTGCTATTGTTACCACGGTGGTATGTTGTTATCTAGCCTCTGGCGGTGTTGAAGGCTGAGCCTTCAACTGTAGTTCTCCTATCTAAAGGTTAAACTCCAGTTGAACCCTATCCATTTTTTCTCTTGCGTCACACACCCTGTGACTAACTTACAGATGTGCACCTCCATCAATTCCGCTACTTGAATGGCCAACTTCAGAACCATTTGGAAGGCTTCCTCCACAACCTGCATTATCTGTTCTACTCCACTACCTCTACAGGCTCAACTGCTGGATGTTGATGTGCTGCTCACTCATTACTTGTATAGCGTGACTCTCCCTGGCCCGAAGTTCTGCGGTGACTCCATCTTGCAAGAGATAGAGTGTCTCCCGAGGGAGCACAACCATGTTTAATCCAACCCCTTTCAAACTACTGACAAGAGGCCTGTCAGCCTCATTCTTTGTAATGAGTGCTCCATCTAGTAGCACTATTGTGTTGGTCACCCGGGAACGCAACATTTCCTCGGTAGCTAAAGTGTCGACTGCGAGGCTAGTGCATGCAACTCCTGTATTTCTGTCTAGAGAGCCCCACATACCAATTGGTGTTGTTCCTCAAACTGTTGGAGGGCCTCCGCAGTGACATCCCTCACCGTTTCACTGATATCGTGCAAGTCCCCTTTAGGAAGGGTTATAGGGTTGAAAGATGTCTTCGAGGCCTTCATTTTCTTTTGCGGCCCTACCTACTCTCATGGTTGTGGATGTTTTAGCTGGGTGGATGTCATCTGTGAGTTACAACCACCTTGTTCTATGTCTGTCTTTGGTTCAGGGGATGGTGACTTATGTCCTTCACGCTCCTCATTTGCTATTTTCTGCTGCTCTACCAACATCGCAACGTTGTGCACTACTTGGGCCTTAGCCACTATTTCTTCTTTCCTGCTCTTTTCAGCCAACTGTGCCATCCAAATTTTTGTCTCTTCCTTCTTCTGCTGCACGGTTGACTTCTCCGCTTCCACCATAGAGTCCGCTGGAGTGCACCACTCCGGTGGCTAAGACTCAAGGACTGCGAAAATTACATTGTCTGCCACCAAGTATGGTAACACATGCCATGTCTTTGTAGGGTCCTTCAGTGCCCTAATGAAGACATGGTGGAAATCGGCTTTGAACTCCATGAAGCTCTGAAAACTGTTGTCAATTATGGGCGATAACCGCGGCTTGCGATTGATCCCCATTCAAATGTTCATTTCCATTAGCACCCAAAATATCTTGCTCTCCCTTATCCTCTACGCGTCCCTGCTCTCCCACAATGAATCATACTTTTTTGCCTCTAGAAGGTCTGGCGCGATCGATTGTAGGGAACTAGATATCTTTGGGCAGCTCCCATGCCACTAGTATGAGCGACAACAGGAGCCATGCATAATGAAACATTTTCCCCTGCTCTTGTGCCTCACGACAGTTCGCAAGGAACTCACCGCATTGATAGTTTGCCCAGTTGAACTGGACCCCTTCTGCGCATTGCACTACTAATGCAACCACTGGCGCGGGCACCTCATCTGTGTGGCACTTCCACATCATCTTTCCTGCCAATATCTATGTCACGACCTTCACTACAGGGTTGTTGATGCTGGAGATGGCATACCCTCACTTCTTCTTCTCCAACTTAAACTTCTTTTTCATGGCCTTTGCAAGGGCCAACTCACCACCTTTTCCCTCTGAAATGTTTGCTGGGTCCTCCCCTAAGCAAGGGAGTCGTGTAATCTAGTGAATCAGATGGTCTATGATGGGGATGGGCTCCTGCAAGCACAAGCACCCATCATGCACCAAGCAGAGAAGCTGTCTGATGATAAAAATGGTCACTGGGTCACGGTGGTAATGCGACACCCAGAGCAGGTTTAGCAACCCTGATTTCTCAACACCTCTAAGCCATTTGCATGGCTCCAATTCAATCATTCCAGTTGATGTGTCTATCTTTTGGCACATTAGCTTTGCAGTCGCTAAATGCGGGCACTTCTTGTGGTCTGCGAGGTTCCAATCTTCAAATTTCAGCACGAGAGCCCATCCTAAGTGCACTCCTTCGAAAATAATATCATCCGGGAGTAGCAAGGTTTGTAGAGAGCTCTTGCTCTCATCTATATACTTTGGGACCTTGGCTTTACCCTTTCTGAGAGGAACATATGCAGGTAATCGTGTGAAAGGGTCCATACCATGGGTTTTAATGCCCATCTCTACATCCTCCTCCTCCACCAGGATTGCTTCAATCTCTTCCTCCTCATTGCCCTCCAGATTAATGGCCTTCCATTTTTCCTCCAGTGTGAGCTTGGTCCTAAGTGGATTCCTAGGCAAGACGTGCACCAGGATCATGGCCTGCTTATCCTTCTTAGGTCTCCACCTGCGCGGTGATTTAAGGACCTTAGCGATTATTCCAGCACTCTCTAGGGCTTCCACTTCTATAATTTCTTGTGAGGCTTCCTCGATTGTTGCTACGTCTGTGTCCATGGCTTCTTCAGGTGATAACATAATGCTCTTCCACAGTTCTTTCAATGTCTCTGGTAATTGCTCAAACAATGAATTTGCTTTCAAAGTCTCGAATAAGTCTCGGTTCATGAATACTTGAGTGCTCAACAGCTTAGTGCTCAAATTTCCAAGTGTTGTTTGTTGGATAACCACTTGTAATTTATAGCACCTTTTGAATTTGAATTCGACCATTCCCCCCACATTTGGTCCATTAATTCTAGATTGGCAGTAGATTTTCAAGAATATAGACCATAAAGTTCATCTTAAATGCATGCTGCCCGCTCCATTTGGCCTCAAACTAAGCATCAAATCATGAATAGTGACTTTAAAGGTCACTTTACGACTGACCTGCGTGCCACCGTAGCTGTCTTCACGTTGTCGCGAACCTTGTTACCCTTCGCTACTGCGCGTAGTCCTGTCATCGCATAGTTCCCGGGCATAGTAGTTTATAGTCTCACACTTCCTTTCAACTGCCTGGAGCACTAAGACTATACTTCAATCAGTTAGTTAGATGGTCGGGCCACTTGTGTATGGCTTCAGATGACTGCCATTCACTTTTCCTCGGAAGGGATCTCCATTTAACTTAACTAGTTGTACCATGCCACCATCTGTAATCTCCTTAATAACATATCTCCATAACCAGTGCATTTTGAACTTTTCAGGGAATTTATCAAACTTACTATCATACAACAAAACCAAATCGTTTACCTTGAATGTGCATAGCTTGATGTGTCGATCGTGCCATGCCTTTTCACGTTGCTTTTGAACCTGCTAGTGAAATCCAACCAAAAATTGTTCTTCTTCGAACTCATCTAGCTGCATGAGCCTCTCCACTAGGGCTCCACAATCCGTCATACCTGTGAGCGCTGCTATGCATAAACTAGGCACAATGTATTCCATAGGCATTACAGTTTCCACTCCATAGACAAGCCTAAAAGGTGTCTGTTCCATCAGTTTCTTGCATGTCGTTCAATAAGCCCATAATACTACATGTATGCGTAGATCCCAATCACTTTGCTGTGCATTGCATACCTTGCTCAACACAGTCTCCAGTACTTTTTTGAATGCTTCTATTGTCCTGTTATCCTGTGGGTGATATGGTGTGCTCTTCTGATGATACACCTGAAACTCTTCTGTTAGCACGCTGATCGTTTCATTTAGGAAGTGTGTACTGAGATCGCTCATCAAGATCTTCGGACATCTAAATCGCATCAGTACATGTTCAAATAGAAACTTTGCGGCAGTTGTACCCATGCAATCCTTCACTGGCTACGCTTCTTCCCAACGAGTCAAATACTCTATCACAGTGATAATATACTTCACACCTCTCTTTCCTTGAGGTTTAATGGGTCCTACAAAATCTATTGCCCATTTTTCGAAAGGTTGCAACGTCATTTGTAGATTCAAAGGAATCTCATCCTAATGAAGGGTTGGCCACCACAACCCTACGCGTAGAATCTTCTATGCGGTTTCTCTCCCTATGTAATGTCTTCCCAACATTAAGAGCCATTTGCAAATTCCCCCCCCCAATACAAGCTTATAGACCATGTATTTTAGCACGGAGTACATGTGCATTTGTGTAGGTTGGGGCTCTTCTCCATATGCCCATGTCCACTTGGAAAAATGCACGTGTGGATCATCCTACCCATCATGCTTTTCTGTCAGTCGCATCTTAGGCTTCCCAAATCGTACTCACATCATTCTCCTACATTTGCGCCAATCATTAAAGCTTCTTTTGTGTGTACCCCACCATCTTGTGGGCGTAGCGTGCAGTACCCAATCCAAGGTCTGAAAGCATTATTTTTTCGGTGCCTTCGTTTCAAATGCATCCAAGAAGGTATCTACCTGATTTAGACCATCATAAATAGGCAGGTCTCTTACTTCTGTCAACACGCAACACAACAACCTGTCATCATATTGCAATTCACTGTAATTACTTTGTGTAACCGATTCTGCCATTGTTCTATCTCTTCATTGAAGTCCGAAGTGCAGGAACTCTTGTACTGCCATGTAATCCACCCATCCATGGTGGGATTCACCTAGTCTTCATCTCGCACTATTATCTTATAGATAAATTCTAGATCATCATCACTCTCATAGTCGCAGACCGATTCTGTATATTGTGATCCTTCAGCAGGGTCCATGGGTATAATTATGCATAGTGACTTCTTCTCAAAGATCATTTTTCGCTTCTTCAGATTGATCACCCTGTTCATATCAATAGCCTAGTCAATTCCCAGGAGCGCAGGGTAGGGATTGCTATATCAACAATCTCTATTACTTCAAAATCCACTAGCGCATTCACTCCCTCAATATCCACAGCTATTCCCTGCAATCAACCCATGGGTATAATTTTCTGCTGATTCGCCATTCTTACATGAATTGGAGACCACTGCAGCATAGGTCTCCCCATTCGTTCCCATGTCTGTTTTGGTATAACATTCGTATCTGATTCCAAATCTAGGATGACTTGATCCATTTCATATTCTCCAATATGCGTGATGAGTCTTAAGTCTTGTCCTTGTCTTATGCTTTCCGATCTTGCGGACTATGTGTGGTTCTCTTGGCGCGGTCCCAACGCACCTATTGATAAGCACATGTAACCCTTTTACAGCCTTATTGTTGCGCAGTAACTTCATACATGTTTCCAGGAAATTTGTGAGCATGGAGGGATCCATATCTGGCTCCAGTTTATCCTTGCTTCTTGACGTGTAGGCCTCAATGAAGCTCTTCTTAGCTTCCATGTAGGATTCTCGAGTGCACTCCAAATCAAACTCAACTTCTTTCACTGGGGCTTTGCGAACCCAGGTACTGTCTTTGAGCTGTTTTCCTTTGTCATCTCCCGTCGCGATTCCACTTTGGAGCACAATGTTTGTGTTCTTATCTTCCTTGTGCATCTCAGACCTCATCATCTGCAGGTTCTAAGTTGGGGAAGGTGGTAGTGCTCCTTTGTAACATATCAGAGCTATCAGTGTAGGATAATATTATGTCTCATGATCAAACAACGTGCAATACTTGCATTATGGGCATGTTGGATTAATTCAATCACGGGCATAGTGTCCTGACCCTCCGCAATTGTAGCAAATCAATTGTCCACGACCTCTACCAGGTCCTCCTCCACCTTGTTCTCGTCTGTGCCCCTAAAATCCTATCCGTGCCATCCCTGCATTCTGGTCAAGGGGCCAAATTTTGGCTTGAACTATGTAGGTGGGAGTTCTATCCATCATCAATTCATAGCTCCTACAAGTACACTTGTCATGTCCCACTGACCTATAAAAGTTACAGAACAACTGTTGCAAAGTTTGCTTATACTTCTATAATAGGTGGCAATTATCCGTGGCATGTTTTCCAGCTATTTGACAGATAATGCACAATAAATAAAACACCGCGCTAGGACCTACTTGAGCTTTCAGCCTTAAAGGCATCGATCCCCCTCCTGCAAGGTAATTTATAAAAACTGGGAAGTGGTCTTTGTCATGACCCTGACTCTTACATTTTATGCACCATACTTCGTCGCACACTTCTGGTCGAGTTGTCTTGTCTTGTTTCGGACTCTGCATCTCAAGGCACAGATTATTCAGCTGCGCGTGGATCTGCTAAACTCCTAGGTTATGATCCTACATCAGGGTCTCATGAAGCCTCATGGAAATTTCTAAGGCCTTTGCCTAAGTTGTTATCTTCTGCTACGACAATGAACTCCTTAAGTATGGTAGTAGCGAAGATACAAACCATTCGCGATGGTGTCCATTTGTCAGATTCCTATTGGCTTCACGGATCGTACATTTCAGCCTCTGATCTAGTTCCCAAGGAGTCTCACCTAGTAGCATCATGATTTCTTTGAATCCAACGATTGACTGTGCTTCAAATTTAGGCCTGCTAAATTATATATTTAGCACTATTTGGATATCCACGACTCTTGCATTCAGGTTTGGAGTACTTAATATACTAGGTCAGCGCGCAATCCCACAGAGTGCTAACTAGTGTCGCTTTCTTTATATGGTCATCTGTAACACCTTGTGCTTCCCATACAACCCTTACAATGAACCAGAATTGGTTTGGATCCTCATTTCCCAAACCTTTGGACACAGGAAACTTCACTGTGTTTGCCATACTGAATCGCGGTGGTGGTGTTTTTGGTACATGTGAAGATGGAGGTGATGGTAGTGAAGTCGGTGGTGGTGAGTTGGTATTCGTGGAATTATTTGTCTTATCAGATGAATATCACTTCACAGAGAGACCATTGCGAGCTCTTCCTCGTCCCCTCATGGAAGTAGAATCAAGGGGCTATTTTCTGGGCCCTTATTTCCTTTGTTCATGTAAACCTTTTCACTTCGCGTAGCCCCGAACATCAAGATAATTGCATAACCCACTTTTCGCGCAACAACATTTTAATCCAAGTATTCAAATATTTTACGTACTTACCCTGTGGTCCTTTGAGAAAGCGTTGCTCTACCTTGCTATAGCTGACTGAGGTGTTGACCGCGAACTCAGTAACAAATCCTCCTATAATGCAATCAAGACAATGATCGACGGTGCGTGTGATCTTATCCTCCAATGCTTCCAACATTCACACTATCTCTAGGGTCCATACAATAGGACTGTCAAATCCTCCTATAATGCTTCCACCTTCTTTGGCTATATGCTAACTTCGCAATCCACTCCTATAGTTCAGTAGGGAAGGACGTGAAAAATATTTCATGGATCTCCATATACAGGTAGCTATCTAGCCACTCTTCTTTTGACAGTCGTGGGTTTCTGCTCTCCTGCGTGATGAACTCGTGAAATATTTTTTCCAACCAACCTTCGATTTCTTTCTTAGTTGGATTCCAATGATACAACATCACACATCTCTTATGAAGATTCTGGTCCCGGTAATGGAACCATTTTTTGGCTTATGGGGGCCTGACCCAGGTTCAACATTAGGTAGCTAAACAAATTCCTACACTACTAGCCCTTTCGGCATCAGCCCGAGGAGCGGGGGCTGAAGTCTCAGCCGAAGTAGTATGGGGGGATGCTGGAACTAAGTTTCTTCACCCTTGAGATGGATGTGATGTCGGTTTAGTCTAACTATTCCTGCCTTCGCGCAAGTTGCTTTGTGCTCTATTCCACCTTCTCACAACCCTAACTAGGGACCAAAGTCCTTTCATGCTGTTAGGGCAGCGAACTGCGCTAATTCCCAAACTATGCTAAGTATCTTACTTATCTTATTGACATATCTTAATTATTTTCATGTAAATAGATATCATATCTTGCGTTCACTTAACCAATATAGTTATACGCATTTGCACATCATATAAGCATTAGAAGTGAAATTCAAACCCGATGTAACATATGCATAAACAGGAAATAAGAACATAGAAATGATAGAAAAATTTTCTTTATTAATACTTCCAGATGATTACAGACTCGACTTTCCCTGCGCACTTAGTTGCAGGGGTCCGCGCACTCAGCTGTGGACTTCTAGGCCTCCACGCACTCAGTGGAAAAGCGTCTACCTACGCTATGACCAAAAACTTAGACTTACACTTCAGAGTTATCTCACATACATCTTCATTATTCGATCTATGTCTTATGCTATCCAACTACTTGGAGCTTCACTTCATTTATACAATCCCATGGTTTGTGGAACATGGGTAGATCTTCTATAGTCGACATTACATTATCAAAATTAAGGGTAGATAACCCTATGACTCTTTAATAACTACATGCTCTGCACCCACAAAATGCAGAGTCTTTACATTGGAATTACAACATTGGACCAAAATCTGGGCTCTTAGCCCCAAAACTATCCTTGGGGGATCTCGCGCCCAACATAAGCCGAAAATAAGAATGATGATATCAAGGCCAAATAAGACCTAGAAGAATAAGAAAGAAAATAATACCTTGAAGAAGATATCTTGACTAAACTTATAGCTATCATGGAAGAGATTAAAATTTTGAAAAAGGAAAATAAGGAACTTAAGATGAAAGTGCAAGTTGGTGACCAAGAAAAGACAAGGAAGGAAGTTGACCTTGTGAAGATTCAAGTACAAGAAAGAGATGAGGAGCTCATCAAGATTAAGGAATAATTTCATCAAAACAATAGAAAGCATCACGAAGAAGTCATATACATGACAAATCAACCAGATAAGGCAAATAAATAGGAAGATACCTTGTCAAGCCACCTTGAACAAAGGAACACGAGCTTGAACAAACTTGAAGAAGAGATTGGTCAATACAAGGAATAGGTCTCCTCCATTAGATCTCAACTAGAAGAAGCAAGGAAACAAGCACAAGGAGTTGAGAAGGTGATGGAAGCTTTGACATTCATAGAAGGACAAGTTGATGAAGAAGAAAGGAGAGAAACACCATGATATGCCAACTAGAAGAAAATGATGATAACGTCACCAAGTTAAAATCAGAAATCACTTCTCTTAAGGCCCAATCATGTGAAGCAACCAAGATGAAGGAAGAAATGGAGATCATTCTATCAAAGAAGGATGAAGAATGCAAGAAAATGAAGGAAGAAATTGTCTTTCTTAAAAAGGAATTTGACTTGCTGAATAAGAACTTGAAAAGTTCTGAAACCCTATATGACATACTAAGTCATTAAAGGTCTCCCCTCGATAAATCAAGTCTTGGCTATGCAGGTGAATCCTCAAGAAAGAATGATGCAAACCCTGATGCTTCAAACAAAAAGGATGTGAGGAAGCTTAGAAGAAATGTTGATGTTCCTAGTTCCAACAAAGGCAAGGAGAAGAGTCAAGACAACTATGGAAGAAACCCTCCTCTAAGAAGAAATGCAGATGGTGTCAAGGATGCAAGAAGCAGTGGTTATCATCAAAGGATCCCAAAGAAAAAAGACTTCAGAAGTACATCAAGGAATCCCTCTTCTCCTAGGTACCAAAGTATATTTCTTGGTTATTTCTATTCCTATACAAACTTTGGGCACATGGAAAAATATTGTAGGGCATATCATAAAGATAATTATAATGGTCCCTGTCAATCTCCGAGAAGAAATTTTGCAAGAAGAAGTCATGAATTTTTATACATGAACAATATAGAGTACTTCACGTGTCATTGGACATATGGCACGTGATTGTAACTTGACTTGGGCCCCTACACAAGCTAGAACCATACCAGAGACAAAGGTTACACAAGTATGGGGAAGGAAGAAAAAACAATTTGGAAGTCTCTTGAACTCACTAGCCAACAACACATGTTGTTGACTTGATGATGCCATCCTCAACATTTGAAGTATTTGATGGGGAGACTCTGCCAAAATGAAAACCATGCATACAGTTGGGGGGAGCTTATGATGATTAAGAATTATTGCATAAGCCATCTATGAATAGGCCTTATGAAATCCTTGATGAGCTATATTTATAATCATTCTTTGATAGATCATATCTCAGGAACACTCCATTAAAGAACATGATCCCTTATCTATCCAATGGAATTTTGTTGAAGATGTCTTCCACTTGGTCACTAAGAAGGTAATATTTCATGAACTAGAGGAGGTTGTGCAGACAGGGGGAGTTGGTTCATCACATAAAGGAATGTAAGCACATCTATCATAAACCACATTACCAGAGAGAAGAGCACCATGACAGGGGGAGTAACATACCTATGAAGAACTACTATTGATGAAGAAAATATGATGAAAAGAAGCAGCTTGATAGGGGGAGTACTTGGGCACCCCATTTTCCATTGATGTCAAAGGGGGAGATTGTTAATCTAGTTATCATTGATATCAATATATTGTTGAAGAAGGCAAGGAAACAATGACAGTGATTGGGGATGATAAATGATGAAGACTAGAAACCATGATGGATGATCACTTGGTAAACACTTGATGATCCTAATGATGAAATCCCATCCATGAAGAAGCCCATCCTCTGTCCTCTATTTTTCTGCACCATCCATTGAACATTCACATAAAAAACATATTTATCACTCTTGAAAGGCTGCATCTGAAAATGAAACTTATACCATCTTATAAAGCATATTTTTAGCTTTCCAATGAGATATTACTCACCCCAAATATCCAAGCGGTTTTAAAGTTATTAATTTTTTGATTTAAAATTAACTTTCTGGCCAGTGAGCCAACCTCATCCTTCAAGGACATGTCAACCTACCTTAAGGGTCATGTCTATTCATTAGAGGGTCAAAATTTGTGTATATATATGCTGTCAAACCTCCTTGTTTCAGATCAGCTAATCATCTTATTAAGTATAGAAGCTCGGTAAAGGAGAAGATATGTTTAGATCTCATGAACAAGAGTTAGGATAAGGGACTGTACATGACAGATTACCAACAATAAGTGTTGCGGATTTTTGAACAAGATCTCTGTGGCACCTGTAACTCGAATTGTGGAAGACCTATGGTAATTGTAGATTCAAACTTTGATTACTATTGCAGTGTTCCCTTGTTTCCCTTGGTGCAATTGCAGTGCTTCGGACTTGAGAATTGTAGAAGAGTGTAGTTTGAACAATGGTATTGGTGCAACAATTGTTCTGTGATACCTCAAGTTGGATGAAGTTGACATTTAGGGATGTTCTAGGCCATGCAAAGTCTTTAATAACAGCCTAGGAAGTCAAGTACAGAAGAAAGGAAACACTATAAAGGAAGCATGATAGTTTTAATATTTGTGATTGATTTGAAGTTCCTCTTCATTTCTAACTGTGCTACAATATGGTATTCGCCTTTGTTCACTAGACCAAGACTCTCTTTAACTGTTGTAGTATTTTACTGATTGTTGTCTATTAGGAAAGGTCTTTTGAAGTGAAGCAAAAATGTTAGTAACTGTCAGATAAAAAGAAAGAAAAAGAGATCGAGTTCTTAAGAAGGCAGAAGCACTAGGTAAAGGTGTTGACAACTAACAAGTATCCCAATTTTTGTGACAATTTTCAGCTTGTATGAGCTCTAGATCAATAGTCTCTTATGATGTTTTAAGAAGCTAAGTATGCAATACCTGAAGAAGAAAATTGTTATTCTGTGGAAAGTCAAAGGGGGTTGTTCTTGAAGGAGATGAAGGCAAGTAGAGAGAAGTTGTTGAAGTGCCCTAGTATCATAAAGTATAAGAGAAATTTAGTGAGCACCAGAAGATTCCCTAAATATAGCCATATTTTGAGTAGTAAGAAGACTAGTGGAGGGTGACCCTATAAGTCCATATTAGCTCAAATAATATTGAAGACATCTTACAAAAACCATTCTTGGAGAATTTAATACATGATTGAAGCCCTCATAATGTGATCTTGAAGAATATTGTTTAGGTGAAATGAAGAGCAGCGATGACACCTTCATGAGAAGACAAGGTTGTCATTGATGGAGAGATTAGAGAAGGAATTTCTGGAGAGATTGACAGGACTCGTTGAAGAAGATATTGGGAGTCGTGAACAATTAATAAACTTATCTTGACGAATTGAAGCAAAAGGTTGGAGCATCATAGAGAGAAGGTTGGTGCCTAAGAAGATAGGGTTAGAGCCCTAGAGGATAAGAGTCCTCAAGGGACCAGGTTGGAGCCTGTACCAGAGATAGGGTTGGAGCCCTAGAGGTTGGTGCCTCAAATTAACAAGGTTGGAGCCTTGGAAGTCCAAGTCGATGCTTGGCAAAATACATGTTGGAGCATGGGAGATTGAAGATCAGTGTCATCATCTAGGGTTGGATCCCTACATATATTGTACTTGATTCATTGTAAATATTATACAATTAAAAGAATTTATTCCTATTGTTCATTTTGTGTTCTAAACATAAGTGATCTAACTGGTAAAAGTAACAATTGAAAATAAATACTGATTCACCCCCTCTCAGTATTTCCAACAGTAATGACATAATAAACAATTTTAAATATTCAATGACAATTTTTTATGATATTTTAACAATATTTCAATCAATTTAATTGTAACAAATGTATTACTCTACTTTCTCTACTTGTGTTATAGCAAATTGTAATTAAACGTTTAACTAAACAGAAAATGTACTGTCACACATCCAATCCAATGATCCAACATATTACACAACTACACTCAAGAAAAATTATCCTTAACCCTCTTATTCCATTTCAAAATGATGTAAATCCTATCAACAAAATAAATATTTTTATAAAAAAATTGATGCCCAATGAAGCTTTTAACACTTATTTTGTTTCTCTTTTCAACCAAGTAAAACTTTATTTTTCAATAAGAAAAAAACGAAAATGGAATTTTTTTCATTCTTTATAAATTTTGGACATCCATCCAAAACATTCCAGATATGTTTTACAATTATAAAAGGGATGTTTTTCTTTTTATCCAAAAGGAAAAAATATGTGTGCTCAATGTATTTTAAGAAGTACATAAGCCAAACTTTTTATACACCTTTTCAATAAAAAGTTTTGTTTTTTTGGAATGGTTGTGCACCTTTATTGTTTTCTAGCACATAAAGATTAATACTTTAAATTTTATATATGAAACATATTGAATTTCATTTGCTTAGTGGTGGGATTTAATTGAAGTCTAATCAAATATCTGCTAATTATATGTCTCACTCCATTCATTATATTGAGTTATACATGTTTCAATATAATGAAAGTGTTAATCATATATATATATATATATATATTTGTAAGGATTCTCGCATGTGGGTTGATAGAGACTTAACATGTGCTTTTTCTTATAATGGGTCTTAATTTTTTTTTTTGTCTTTGTGGGTTTAAGAATAGTAATAATCATGACAACAGATTCCATGTTCTAATATCTCCAATTCATTTATTTAATGATGAAATCCTTTTGATGATTCCATTTCTTCGTTGTATAAAGACAATATCAACAATTTAACTCACAACTTGTCCACTCACTAATAGTTACCTAGCTCATGATTAGTAGCCCATGTGAGGAGCATATAGACATTATTGGACCATGTAAACTGGATCTTCAAAAAATCACTCATGCAGGTTGCAAATCAAATCAATTGATAAACATCATTAACAAGTCATTGATGCAAATTATCTAGTAATGATCTCACTCTGTGTGGAGTTCCTTTCATTACATGGGGCACAAGTAATATAGTTCCTTAGTTGAACAAGTGTATTATGATAAAAAATTCGTTGTTACTTGTAGCCTCTAAGCCATGTTTAAGACAACCTCAATCTCCGCCTAATGGAATTTCATATCCCACTTATGGATTGAACTAATTTGGTCCCATGGTAGCAATGAAACTATGGATAACCTAAAGGCTTTCTTGATTTTATTTAAGACTTTCTTATGGATACTTGACAATTTGCTACAAGTTATCCATGTAAATCCCTTAACAAATTTGTAGCTTCAGCTACCTTGATTTATGATTTCTTAGGCCTGTAATAATTGCATGGAAAATTATAGTAGAAGCATCCAGTAACACATAAAAAATTCCTTAATTGGATCTTACATTGAAAAGAACTAAAATCCAGTAATTGGTGAGCTATCAAAACTCTAGGAGCTATTGGATCTGGTTGGAACCACCAATACAATTTCTACTAGTTACAAATTTATGATGAAAACCAATAGTCATTAATAGATGCCAATAAAAATCCCTTGCAAAACAATCAAAGGAATAAACTCTCATGCGATAGAAATTATGGTGAGATAACTCAATAATTCACAATAATATTTTTACATGCTTTTATTCGATTTGACAATAGATCTAGAAGATGTATGTGTTGACATATTTATGTGCACTATCATCATCATTGTGTATATAACACACCCAATTTTTTTCTCACTTAGTTATTTTTCTATGTGTGTAGTGTGTGGAAACATTCATTTCCTTGTGTTCTACACATCCTTGTGCTCTACACATACCCATTTTCACACACTACCCTCTACACTCTTATATACTTAGCCATTTTTATATGTACAAAAGAGCCACATAACTCAACCTTCTTCACACTTTTCTGTTGCACATCTACTTGTTCCACACAACTCGATCATTTGCACAACTCAACCTTCAACAAATCCATTTCTCCACATAATCGAATTACAAAACATATCAAATATTCACACATGACATGCCATGAAACCCACTTCCTTGATTTTATTCCATACTTGTGAGAATCCATTGTTTGTTACTTTCAAGGATAATTGAAAGCTCATTTAAGAATTTATGATCCTTAAGGTAAAACAAGGTGTTTGATATCATGTATGAAAATTATCTACCAACATATTTCTTTAACACTTTCCATAAGTTATTAACTTCCCATTATCATTCTTGCATGGCTTGATGAATGTGGTACATGAAGAAGTAACATCCTACTAAATGCTACCTTAAATCAATAATTTAATTTCCAAGTGTTCCACCAAAGCTTTATTGATCTATCATGTATTTCTAAGTACATCAAACAAATAAGCAACATGGTAATGAAAAGGAAGAAGGAGTTAATTTGTGTGGATACAACTAACTCGCTAGCTTACTAGGATAAAAAATTCCATTGGTCATCTGAATATCAATGGTATTTCAATTTGACTCTAGAGGAGAAACAAAGAAACAATATTTGGAATACAGGGTTGGCTAATGTTACATGTGTCCCATAAGTGCTCAATTTAAGGAAATAGTTTTCTGGTGTGCCCATCAGTTCAAACTTAAAACTAGGACCTTGAAGCTCACCCTAAAGAAGAATCCAATTATAATTTCTCCTAAAGTATTTAGAAAGATATTTAAGTTGTCAGAGAATATTAAGTAGATCAAATTATCTAAAGTTGATGCTTTTTTAAATTTCCAGGGTGGCAGGAAAAATATCATCTAATATTTCATGTCACTTTCTGAATAGGTTCTGTCCATCCTTTTCTTTATTCATATATCTATACTGGCCGAGCCTTGTAGGTATTTGTCCTTGTTATTCACCCAAGTCATGGGATGTGAATTGATTTCCAATATACCTAGTTCAATTATGTACATACTCTATTTCTCTTTCAAGCAGGATGTCATTTTTTGTTGGGCAGAGGTAAATGACTCTTGATGTAGAAACAATGCAATTCTATTATCATATTTTATGGAAGCATAAGGCCCTGTTCCATTTCTTCAAAGTTAAAGAACAATTTCTCGGAGGATTCAACCATACAGTAATAAGGCATGCACCCAAAATAATATATGTAGAGGCCCAAAATTTTTATGGGGAAAAGGGATACATGAAGAAAAGAAAACCATACTCATATAAAATTGTATGGGTATTAAGAGAAACCTTTGTTGCTACCCATGTTTTTTCTAGATATATATTTTTTTGCTAACGTTTGCAAGAAGTATCACCCCTGGTTAATATTGTTTGAAAGAAAGAAAAAAAATAGTTCATAACACTTCCATTCATTATAGGAGAGATTAATATAAATAATTATTCTCACCCTGTAGAATTCTCTAAGTTGTTGAATCCTTTTAATTTGGTTGAAGTTGAATTCACATAAGGATTTGACCTAGAAGGAGTTTTGTCGATAAACCTAGCATTCGTAAGATTTGGAAACCTATTTACAAGAATCTCATAAGAAAATGAAGAAAATCAAATTGGCCCATCCAAGGAGAAGGAGACATCAATACTCACTGATGATGTAGTTAAAGAGATAAGTAATATTGCTGAATAAATAACTAAGGAGAGAGGAAATAATCATACGAGTACTCAACTTGCTTCAACTCAAGTTACCCTAGAAAGATCCGACATTGTAATTGAAGAGCCTTTCAATTACCCTTTTAAATGTTCAAAAAGACAACCTAAAGTCTATAGATTTAATTATCGATCGAGGTTCATATGGAACTCATGTAATATCATGCATTTTTTGTGCTAGCACAATTTGTAGTTGTTGTCTTCTAAATGCATGTCACATGGAAACATATTGAGATGTTTTCACAAGTCACCAAAATAAATCCACTCCACACTTGCAATCCAAACCAAACTTTGTAGGAATGTAAAGAACACACTTATTAATCTATTTTTTAGGAAATAAAATTTTCACTTGCAAAAATTAAATCACAAAAGCATCAAAGGTGAATTTCTCTAATATTAAGATAATTTTGCTTGTTATAGCAAAAATATAGTTACACATTCAATGTAATGTAGTAGATCACAAGCTATCGATCCACACTTTGTTTTTAAAGGAATCAAGACCATGAATCAAATGTTGTAAACAAAATAATCAAAATAAACCATATTGAAAATATAATAGTCCTAATTTTGGGAAACAAAGTATTAAAATGTAAGCATAGAATTGCAATAATGACCTATGTCACAAATTGCTGTATAAAGCTCATGATAATGATTAATTTGAAATTATTAAAAATATTAATGAATGAGTTGTAGCAAGAAAGCTACAATACAAAGTTGGATTAGTTAGAACTCAAAGTTGCAGCAATAGGAAAAATAAAGCATAATGGAGAAATAACCTATCTAAGAAGCGGGACCTACTTCCTTAGATGAGGCACTAATTTATGAAAGCAGTAAAACACTATATACTTAACACACCATCGATTGAACAAGAATGGAAATGAACTTTATATTGTAGGAATTGGAAATATGATTACAATAAAATATTGATAAGCCAATGGACTAGTTCTATTTCTTTTTCTAATTACCAAACTCAAGGAGAGTAGTGGTTTTTATACATAATTCTTCCTATCTAAATTAATCAAGGAAGTAGATGGAAAACCATGAGAATTAGAGTGTTCCAGCATGTTACATCAATTTTACCAAATACAAGTGAATGGAATTAGATACATTTCACACATATAAGTATCATATGACAATACAAACATATGGAAAAAGGTTCAAATACTTTATTGAATAGAAGAAGGAATTACAACCATGAAGCATGATTCGAAGTCACTCCTCCATCTTTGGTTCAATCCACATCATATCATAAGCATGACAATCCGGCAGCACAACGACACTTACAATAGTCTCAATTCTCAAACTAACATTATCTCCTTACAATTCATCAAATTCTAGCCCCTGATCACTTAGATGAGTAGTCAATTTATAGGGAGATGAAGGAGGTTTTGTCATAAATGGTGGTATTGAATGGACTTCCATACTTAGAATTAGTTCTGTTATCACTCAGAAATTTTCCCTAGAAGTTATTAAAAGAAGGAAAAGACCGAGGTAACCACAAACCAATCTTCAGACTCAGGTTATAGCCAACCTAAGTCTAGAGAGGGCTCTGCCTTTATGATTTAGCTTTGTATTGATGGGATTTTAGGCTAGCTCTTAGTGTTCATGAGGTTTTGATTTTGGTTGGGTGGTGGAATTCTAGGAGCATATGGATAGAGCTAGTTTCTTCAAGCCATTGGGCTATGGAGTCAGTAAAAGGATAGCATAATTGGATCAGATCATTAAAGGGAATGGTCACAAGGCAGGCTAGCAAAGAAAAAGGAAAATCTTCAGGGCTGATGGATGAAATGATTCTAACCAGGGTGAAAGGGCACTTAAGAATACTTAGACCGGGATCAGAATGAGGAATAGAGGGTAATCATCAACAAAGGGCAATTAAGATTCCTTTGCTACATAGACCAAAAGGAAAACTACGAAAGCTAAGGAGCAGTTAAGAACTCCCTAGCTAAGATAGTTTAGGAGAAAACATTCAAAATGTAAACAGTTAAGACAAAGTGCATTTAAGCAAATTCTGAAATATCATTCCTAGTTATACATTTAGATTTTAGAGAAACAAACATGATTATTAAGAAACATAGGGAAAGACAACAATAAACATGAGAGAATACTTATTTGTTTTTTTCTTTACACAAGAATCCTGTAAAATATCTTATATTTATTCCTTGGTACAACAAGCCAATCCAGTTATTGATATAATAGAACTTTGATTTTGAGAGAAAAGTCTATAGAAATGTCTTGGAATCCACCCTAAATACTTCAGAATGTGAAGTATTTATACAAAAAATAATTACAAATATCTCATAACAATTTGAGATTTAATCTAGGGAATCAAAATATCTTCAAGCATGAAGATAGAGATAGATGGAAAACTACATCATGCTGTCTCTTTTATTATGGTAGTGTTGGCTGTTGTAGTTGAGTTTTAGCCCTTTAAGTTGGCTGGTTGTTGTAGCATTTCTACGCTAGAATCTTCTTTACTTTTAATCTTTCACTGATACTCTTTGACTCTGTTGCTTTCTGACCCTACTAATCTGCCTTTACCTATTTTACCTGGCTTCCTTTCGGATTTACTGTGGTGACTTTATGATGTAAATATTTTCACAGTAAATTTGTCATTTTTTCCCACCATTCATCTTCAGGTAACTTTACTTTCAGCATTCTTTTGTAAATTTCATCTTCCTCTGTGTATTTGGAAAAATTGGGCTTGGTGACAAACAAATGTTTCACCTCATGCTCTAAAAAGAACAGGTTTTCAAAAGTGTCATACAGTACTTTCCCTATTGGCAAGGCTTTGATACTTGAAGTGCTTGCTTGTTTCTTTGCCAATATCCTTAACTTGTTTCCATAATCCAGCCGGGTCATAATTTTATCATTGATGACCATTGGACTTGGAAGACCTTTTTCCCTCAAAATCTAAAATTTAGCCATGAACTTGTCAATGGCTACCTGCATGTTTTTACACTTTTCCTCCAAATTTAACATAAGGTTTCTTTTAGAGAGAACCTTCCCGATTTCCAAGATAGCTTCTGTCCTATCTTCTATGTCAAGCTCATGGAGCTCATATCCTTTTTTACTGTTCGGGAAGTGGATGAGTCAATTGGTATCCTTTGGCATATCACCCAACTCTTCCCTTACTTTTTGGATAGCTTCAGTAGCTACCTTCACTAGTTCTGTTTGCTCAAATATTACTTGAATTGATGGCCAAGTATCATTGACAGAGTTAATGACATTGGCCCAGAGCAACTCTTTGGTTTGTCCTAGTGGTTTTTGCAGTGTCAAATCTTTCTCAAGGACTTTGATCTTCTCACCCATCCTTTGGGCATTATTTGTCTCCTCTCTTTGCTAAATTTGGTCAAGCTTACAGTCAGTTTCTAAGCTTGCCACTTTCTCCTTTAGCCTCTTGAGCTCTATTTCCTGGATTGACATCTCCTCCATGTCTTTTACTAGCTCTGCTGTTTTGTTTGTTGATGTGCCTGCTGTTGTAGATTTAGTTGTGATTGGTAGTGTTGTGGTAGGTGGAGCTGTAGGTTCCAATGATGCTGCCAATGTGGAAGGAACTGCAATAGAAATAGTGGGAATGACAGTCCTAGAAGTGGTGGCCGGGTCACTTTGTTTGGACTGAATCAAGGTGTCTAACTCCTCTGTTTCTTTCAGTTGGTCATTTAGCTTTAGTACCAAGTCCATGAGCTCTTCATGTCATTTTTGTGCCTCCAAGACTCCTACTATTTGTGGGTGATGCAATTAGGGAATTTTGAACTGCTTCTTCAAAGCAGCTATATCATCATTTTTCTTCTTTATCAATTTTTCTATGGCCTTTACATCTTTAGGATCGTGTCCCAACTCAATGACTAAGTCCTCTAAGGACTTGATTCTCGTATCTTTGGCTTGTGAAGAAGCCTTCTCCAATTGGAACTGTGCTGATATATTATTCAGGGAGTTTTGTAATTGGTGGGCAGCGATGGCTTTCCCTGTAAAGTGGAGTAAATCATCTCCATTGTCTGCTTGTGCAGATCAATCTGGTAAATAGGATGTATGTCCTTTTCCAGTACTTCGAAGTCTATATTTTTTGAAGTTTGTTGTTGTTCTTGGTTGATGAGTAGTGGGCTTCATAAATGTCATCTGCATTTTCCCCTCTTTAGCATCAAAGGCTGACATAATCCTTGTTTGATTGGTAGGGTCCATCTTTAAACACTGTGCATATGTTTGGGCTTTTAGCCTCTCATTTCTGGTTTTCATTTCTTTGTATCTTTCTCTGATGTCTTGGTCTTTATTTTTTGGCGTCCTGAAAGAGGACACATCAACACTTTGCTGCCTTTCCAACATTTGTGTGTGTGATGTGGAGGGTTCTAGTGTGCCTCCAGAGGGAGTGGCATGCTTGCTTCCTTCTCTTTATGTGACTGTAGCCTCAACTGTTTCTTCTATGAATTCCTATTCAGAGATAGGATTTATTCTTTGTCTTTTAACTAGGCTGGTCTTTGCATAGGCCTGTGATGTCACTCTTCCTAAAGTGATGGCCTCTTCCTTGTTTCTTTTAGGGATTTTCTCCTCATTTAGAGGAGTTTGTAAGATTGGATGGGTACTCATGGTGGGCTTTGGTATACCTGTTTGATTTAGCTCCTCTTATAGGTCTGGTTCTTCTGACTCTTCTTGTACTTGGGATTCTTCTTGTACCTGTGATTCTCCTTGTGCCTGTGATTCACCTGGTACCTTCGGGAAAGAACCCTCATCAAGCTATTTCTCTAGATCAATTAGTGCGTTTTCCACAAAAACTTCAGTACTATATCTATCCTCTAATGTGTTTTCCATCCACTCCAATTGGTTGGCATATTTTTCTATTTCAGGGATTCTATGATGAATATAAGGAGTCATCTTGTTTTTCTGTCTTCTGTTGTAGATGAAATCCAAGGGATCATATCTCCATATGAAGATTTGTTTTAGATTTATTTTCTGAGGGATTTGCTCTGGCTCCTTTCCAGCTCCTTAACTATTACAAACAAAGGGGACTAGTTGATATTTGATTCTGAGTTGGACCTTCTTTTTAGCTTTGACAAAATGTACCTCATCTAAATTGATTAGGCCCCTATACTACTAATGTAACCCCTTATTGTTATTAATACAACCCCTTAATAATATTGATGTACCCATGTAGTGCCCATATTGTTACTATTGTGCCCCATAGAAGCCCACTATTATTATTATTGTGC
>APFE030610006.1:84241-97114 GCA_000404065.3 Pinus taeda
TCATTTGTATCATCGAAGAATTGTTCATTTATGTAATGTAAAGGAGGTTGCCCCCTCGAAGAGGCTGAATTCTAAGTCATTGATCTATCTTTTCTATCTTTTCTTGAGCTGGTTTCATAACAATCTGCCTGTAGTACTCCAGAGAAAAATAATCTCATTGGGAGGTATCTGGGTAGTTTATATGGGACCAGATCACAGCCATAAATCCTAATTTCAGTGTGATTTTGGTACATGTACCAATCTCCCACTTTGTGTTGTTTTGAAAGTTGCAGGATCCTCCTTATATCTGAACCGATTCTTGGAGGAGGGCTCCCTATCAGCATTGTTACAATGGGATGTACAAATAGATCTATGAAGTCTATGTATGGATATGGGGAATCATACTTATGGATCAATGGAGTCCATAAATCACTAACCTAGGGTGACCCTTTGTATCAAGCTTCTATAGAGTAAAGGGGAACTTATTAGCTTGGTAATATAGAAAAAGGCGATACAACAGAGATGAATACTTGAAGACTCTCTCATTACTCATCCTAAGAAACTAGTCATGCATCCTATCAGCTATAAACTTGGCATAATCATACATGATAGCAGGAGGTTGTCCTGGGGTGAAGATGGACATGAAAGCTAAGGTGATTTCATCTATATACTCACTGGTGGTATAACCTAGGATACTGGATATCATTGCTACAATGTCCTGGACAAATTTGGAAAATATGGTACACATATGGGGGAGGATCGTTTGGAATATGCTTCACTTCTACAATAAAGGTTTGGAACATCTTAGCAAGCTTTGCAGTGGTTAGCTTGGGGAATTGGTCCAATAGGTCTCCAATAGAAATAGGGTTAGGTTTTTCCCTGGTTGAAGTTGAAGCATTTCATTGATTGATTCAGTAGTGATGGTGAAATGTATGGTTTGGTTAGGGGACGTCACTGCTCTTTGATTGGGGATGTAATTTGCATGACAGTAATGGACAATTTTTGGAAAGATGTGCACTTTAGGTAATTGATACTTGGGAAAATTGGACTCCCAAAGGCTAATTTTATCAGCATGGTTCAAGTATTGGTCTCTGTATCGGCAGTATAATTTGAGAGGGGATTCATGGATAGAGGTGTCTTTGATTTGGAAATATTTATCAGCGAGGGGGATGTGGTCCAGGTCCAAGTGAGGGGTGGAAATAGGTCTGACATCCATGGCAATTAGGGTGACCATTCTCAGTTCTTGTGGATTTGAGAATGGGGGAGGTAAATTTTCAGTCTATTAGGGAAATGGTGGTTCAATTGTAGGGGGGTTTGTGTTACCTGAGTTTCTTTTTAATTTTATTTAAGAAAACTCAACGATTGGTTCTGAAATTGACAAGGTTTTTCAGTGAATTATGGTTTAAATACCTGGAATTTAAAGAAAACTAGGTCTGAACTGAGTGACTGACAACTGTGAATGGTTGAAAAGGCTACAAGCAGGCTGGAAGGCAATCAAGGAGCTTTGTAGCATCTTCAGGGTGCAATTGTAAGTGGGTTGACAACTTTGACGTTCACAGGTGTGTGCATGGAAGTTTACAGTTTAAAAAGAATAAAAAACAACAATTTGGGGCTTTTTTGGCTTTATGCGCGAAATTCAATTTGGCGAGTACAGGTGAACGTTGTTTGTCATGTAGCGGGGTGAAAAATAGATATTTTTGTGTGTAGTGGGCTGACAGTAAGTGGTTTCCCTCGCACCGCTTTTGGGTGCTTGGCGGTATTGGGGGGAGGTCACCCGATTCTATTCATTAAGCGACACGTAGCCTCGGGGGCCTAGTGGAAAACAACCCTTTCCAGGAGGGTAACACTCAGACGTTGGGCCCTTCTGAAATCAACAAGGGCTGTCAGATGGGGAGGGGAGAGATCGTACAGTGATCGGGTAGTGGAATTGCACGAAAAGTAATGGGGGGGGGCGGGGAGTTTAGCTCGATGATTTTAATTTAATGAGGGATTAAGGCAGGGTTTAAGGTATCAGGGTGATTAGTGGTGGGTTTTAAATGGATTTTTTTTACTAACTTAATTCAGGTTTGCTTAGTTAGCTGGTTTGGGGTAGAAAATCATAGTTTATATAGTTAAACTAGGGTAGGGTTTAATTAATATTTTGGGAGTTAATATATATGGTAAATGGGTTTTGTTTGGGATTTAATAAATAAATTAGTAATTAGTCAAATTTGCAGAAAGGGGCACAATATCCTAAGTATATGATATTTCATGTTTTAATGCCTTTCCGATAATAACACAAAAACTTAGGATATAGTGTTTTTATGGGTTTTTGATATGAAAATGAGTTATGTGGGGGAACAAATACTTTTCCTAGGTAAAAAGTAATTTAACCTTAGGGAAAAAGTATTATTAGGGAAAATGAATGAATTGAAGGGGGAGATGAATTTTTATGAGCGGTTTTTAGTACTTATTGCCTATAAGTCATTAAGCTGAGGGCTCGGTCCCTCCAAAAGTCAGAGAAATGCTTTGAGCCTTTTTGACTTAAGGTTTTTTAAGTACTTTGAACTTTATTGTGGGAAATTAGTTAAGTAAAAAGTGAAATGAATGAGGGAAGTTAATTAATTTCCTTTGATATTCAATTTCATGCTTGATTGTCCATTTTTCCATAGATCTTTCATGATGGAAGAGATAATAATCATGCTCTCGTCTAATCAATCACCATACTTCTACAACCTATCTACTACTTACCCATCTACTCATCCTACCATTTTCACTTCTCTTTATTTAGTTGCATTTAAGCTAGCAAACCCTTATCAAGCATTTTTCTTTTCTTTACAATAGTAAACTAACTAAATCTAACCTTATTACATCCAAGGGCTTAGATTAAACAGTTGAGCTCCTTTTATTTACTTTACCTATCTAATTATATGCCAAGATTAAACAATTTGGTCAGATTTTATTCTCTATCTATAGACATGAAATTTAAAACATGAAATAGTCAAGTTTAAACATTTTGACTATCATGGATTGTGGCAAAGATTACAAACTGCATACAATCATTTATTATGCGCAAAAAGTAAATAGTAGTGGCATTTTGGCTTGCTCACTTTCATGGTCTTTTTTCTTTTCTTGGGGTTCATATTTTTTGTCTTTTTGACCTTTTTGTTCCTTTTTCCTTTGATTATTCTTTTAGGACACACCCTCTTCACATTTTTTAATTTTTTGAATATGGAAAACATTTCCAGGAAGTAAAGGTATGTACATGTTACATGTTTAATCTCATTCATTAAAAAATTATGACTCTTATTGGTATAGGAACCTAACAATGGCTCCACTTGGAGATGGCATTTCCTGGTGAAATGTCAAGAACTTTTAGACCAATGGTCTTCTGAATTGCTGTGATGTTACTCTGCAACTTTTCCTTTTCACTTTTCTGCATTATTACTATTTATAACAACAAAACTTTTAAAGCTTAGGGCATTCTCTCTAGGCTTCAACTTCAAAAATCACCATCCAATCAACTCTTAGAATTTTAAATAATAAAATATGTACAAATGATTAGTGGAATTAGTAACTAGGTTCAATGTAGTGTTTGAGCATTCAACCATTAACTGGTCCTCCTTCTGCTTCTGTGCCATCCATTTCTCTGAGGAAGAAAGCATTATTACCGCTAAAAGCATAAATGATATATGGGCCTTTCCATAGGAAGTCAAACTTCCCATGTTTACATTTATCCTCTCTTCCTGAATCCCATTTTAGAACTTTGTTCCCTAGGTAAAAATCTTCTACCTTAGTCCTTTTATCAAAATCTTTCTTGATCCTTTCCTGCACAACTTGAGATCTGATTTACAATTCTTCCCTAGTTTGTTGTAAGTGAATTGTTCGGTTGATTCTTCTTTGGATGTCACTTGGTTCAACCTACAACAGCTTTATCAGTGGCATTCTCAAGGAAGATGGGAAAACAACTTCCATTCCATAAACTAATTGACAAGGACTAGTACCAATGGATTTCTTTGTGGTTAGCCTATCTGCCCATAAGGCATTTACTAGCATTTTGTTCCATGTTTTCTTGTTATCCTCCAACAATTTTTTGATCATATTCACTAAAATTTTGTTTGAGGACTCTGATAGTCCATTTCCTTGATGGTAATAAGTTTTGGAGTGGCCCAGGGTTATATGATACTTATTACAAAAATCTTTCATTCTTCTGGATTTGAAAGCTGCTGCATTATCAGTGATGATTTTGGTTGGGCATCTGAATCTAGATAGGATATTGGCCTCAAGGAAGGTTATTATGATAGTGTTAGTTGCTTGCCTTGATGGTATGGCTTCTATCCATTTAGTGAAATAGTTTGTAGCAGTGAGGATCCATCTATGTTGGGCAGAGGATAATGGGTGGATTTCCCCAATGAAGTCAAGACCCCATTGTTGAAAAAGTGCTTCAACAAAGATTGGTTTTAGGGGTAGGGGTAAAAGCTTTTTCTTGCCTTAAAAAATCTAACATTTATGACATGAGGTTACAAATTTCTTTACATTAGAAAACAAAGTGGGCCAATAGAAACTGGCTCTAAGAACCTTGTTAGCTGTGGTTTTCCAGTAAAGGTGTCCTCCACAGTCACCTGCATGAAATTCTTGTAACATTTTGTCAGATTATTCTTTCAATAAACAGCTAAGAAGGATACCTTCATGGTTCCTCCAAAACAAAGCATTGTCAATTATGAAAATTTTTAAAGATTTCATTTTTAAAAATCTGCTTTTGGTCCTAGATAATTCAGGAGGAACTTGTAGATTTTGTAAAACAATCAGCATACCAAGTTGATTTAATAAAGGCCTGGATGATTGGTGGAGCTACCATCTCCTCTTCATTATCCAATTATACAATAAAATTTATGTCTAAGGCCTAACAGTTCGATTCAACCATTAGTTTGGCTAAACCTTGGCCTTTGATTAACTTTGTTGGTTTGATTTCCAAGTCATATTCCAAGACGGTAGTTATCCATTTCCCTCTCTTTCCATCTGGACCTTACTGAGTCAGGATGTCCTTGACTACTGAATTGGGGACATAGGCTACTATGTGCGAATATAAAATGTAAACTCTGAAGTCTTTAATAGCTTTGACCAAAGAAAAGGCTTGTTTTTCCATTATATTGTACTTTAAGGGGGATCCCTCAGGGCTTTGCTAAAAAAGGCAATAGGTTGTTCATAACCCTGATCATTCTTCTACAGTATGATTGTAGCAATTGTGTGTTCTGAGGCAAAGGAAAATATAATGAAATCCCTATCATACTTTGGACTGACCAAAATTGGTGTTTTTGTTAAGGTTAGCGTAATGTCTTCAAAGGATCTCTTAGCTTCAATGGTTCATTTTATGGTCGAAACTTTCTTTAACATGTTATTTAATGCTCTGATTAATTTTGCTAAGTTAGAAATAAATCTCCTAAGAAAGTTGATTTTTCCTAAAAAGGCTTGTAGTTCCCTAATGCTCATGGGATGTTGTATCTGTAAGATGGCTTAAATTCTTGCAGGATCTATTCGGATACCATATTTTGAGATTATATGGCCTAGTAACTTTCCTTCTTCTAGTCCAAATAAATATTTCTTAGGATTCAATGAAATTCCATACTTCCTGCATTTGATAAAAGCCTGCTTTAGGTGATCTAGATGTTGTTTATCAGATTTGGAGAATACAATGATGTCATATAAGTATATTACTAGGAAGTCATGAATTTCTTTAGAAAAAGCTATGTCCATGGCTCTTTAGAAAGTGGTCCCTGCATTCTTTAATCCAAAAGGCATTTTCAGATATATGAATGTGCCCTAAGGAGTAGTGAATGTTGTTTTAGCCTGGTCATCTAGGTGAACTAAAATCTAATTGTAACCAGAAAATCCATCCAATAATGAGATTCTGGTTAACCCTACTACCCTTTGTAAGATATGATCCATTTTAGGGAGGGGGTAATTGTCTTTGAGTGAAACTTTATTATATTCCTGAGGTCAACACAAACCCTAATCTCACCAGTCTTTTTCCTTGTGGGGAATAAATTTGAAACCCAATCAGAGAATCTAATTGGTGTTATTATCTTGACCTTATACATTCTTCGAATTTCCTTCTCTATAGAAGGCAATAGGATGGGATTGATCCTCCTAAGCTTCTGTCTAAAATGTTTCTAGTTTTCCTTTATCGGGATAGTGTGTTGTATTATGCTGGTGTCATAGCACTTGAGGTCCTCTTAACTCCAAGCAAAGACATCTTGGAATTCCTTTAGTAATTCAAGGTATTTCACTTTTTCGGTGGGAGGTAAGGACTTTGAAAGTTTTATCAATTTTGGATTTTATTTAGTACCTATGTTACACTCCACAATATTAGATTTTAAGGGTTCCATCTTTGGTTTTCTAGGGACATGATTTGAATCAAACAAGTCTTCCAAAGGAGTTAATCCTTTGGGCAAAATGTTGTCCTTGAGATAAATGATTTCATAATCTTCATCAATTATCTCATCAATTTCAACTTGCTTTAGGTTTTCTATATCTGATTTTGTAAATTTAGTGGGATGAAATCTATCTATCTTTTCATCTTCTATTTTTTTAATTTCTATTTCATCTTTTAAGTCAGGATCCGATGTTATGTCAGTGTCTATATTACTATTTACAAATTCTTCTTCTAAAGTTAAAAAAATTGTTTATCTGTTGATCATTATCAAACACTTGCCAGTTTTTCAAGTTATTTGGGATAGTATGTCTATGCCTAACCTCAGCGGTGTACTGATGGCTAGGTTGAAATGTTAACTTACAAGTGCTGGAAAACATTGCTAAACTATGAGCCTGCATATTATGTTTCCTTGGGATGATTGCAAGCTTAGTTTCTAGAAGTATTCAATATTTCTACAATTATTCCTCTATAAAAACTTAACCTAGGATCTCTGGTCATATATACAACATTAATTTGTTTTATAACCAACTTAGAATCTCCCATAATAGAAGCTCTTATGGCTCCTAGTTTTTTAACTAATTTAAGGCCTAAAAGAAGTGATTCATACTCAGCCATGTTGTTAGAGCATTTGAAATTCAGTTTGTAAGCATGACCCTTTGGGTGATCATTCTCCAAATTATATATCCACACTCCTACTCCCACTCCTAGTTTATTCACTGATCCATAAAATTCAAGGTGCCATAATATTTCATGTTCATAATTCTTACTATCTGGGGGAACAAAATATTCATTGATTGAGGTGTTTTGATCGTCTTTTTTATCTGAAAGCTCTTGAGTTTGGATAGTTTCATTTTCCACTGTAACTGCAATTTCTTTTGGTTCTGAAATAATGTTGTTTGAAGTAGTTTGTTGTGTTTGTTCAACATTATACAAAATAAAAGAATCAATGTCAGAATGCATGGAATAGATAGGAAAGTTTTGAGGCCTATCCTGACTACTCACTACATATTTCATTAGGGTTTCTCTATACATATTTTTGGGTTGTCCAAAGACTGAGATTGTGGCATATGACATGTCAAGTTGTAAAGATCCTTGGAGTTTAGTCCCCCATGATCTAGACAATAATATGCCATATTTAGGTGGGATGTCAATGACAACTATGTCCATGAGAATTGTCTTAGTAGGATATTGCACTAAGGAAACACACAGTTCCTTGATTAACCCTAGACACTTCACTTGACTTGAATCAAATGAAAAAAGGTCCTTGTAAGGTCTAGTAATGTCCAAATTTAAATTTTCCATAACAAATTTAGGCATTAAATTTTGTGAAGCCCCAGAATCTAACATTGCACTGTGTAAGATCTTATCATGAATGCTAAGGCTAATATAAAAGGGTGGTACTCCTCCTTCTAGTGGTTTTCCATTAACTTCAGGACCAAAAATAGGTTCTCGCTGATCATAAAATAAATTGGCAGAGTCTTCATTCTCAACAAAGTTAAGGTTTTGTTTATTTGAGATTTATAGGTTTCACTTTTAATCATCTCTATTAAGCGAACTGAGATTCTTAGCTTAGCCACCTCTGCTCCCAAATTGAAAGGCAAAGGGGCTTTGTCTGTTTGAGGGCTTGGAATTTTCATGGCAGGAGTTTGAGTAGATTGCTCTTCTTTTTCTGTGTTTGAAGTCTTTTTGTGTAGATTTCCTAATATAATGTTGGGAGATTGTTCCATAGCTTCCTTGGAGGGGACTGAAGTGGAAGGTTGATCATTAGGGGGTTGATTGGGGATTATATCTACAAGGATGGGGCCAGGAGGGTTCTGGGTTGGTCTAGGGAGGATTTGGAGAGTTTTAGTAACTGGGGCTGGTTTGATTTTCTTGGGTTGATTAGGAACTATTTTCTTGGTTTGGTAAGGAGTATCAACGTTCTTTTTACTCCTTAAGTTGTATTGTTTGTGTACATGAAAAATGGAAGAATCATACTCTTGTTTGTAATCAAATGATTCTTTGGACTGGGTTTGCAACTGCTGCAGCATATGCAGTTCTTCCTCATCTTGGGTCAGGAAGACTGTTGGCTTATATGGGCCTGACCCAGGTTTGGAAGAATTATTTAGCCCAAGAAATCCCGTAGCTACCGGCCCTTTCGGAAATAGCTTGCATAGTGTGGACTGAGGTCTCACTCGAGGTAGCAGGGGAGGGTGCTAGAATCAGGTTTCCACACCCTAGGGATGTCTAGGTGTGGTCTGGAGGTTTCACGCACTGGTTTTACAGCTTCGCGCTGCTCAGTTTTCACACAGATCTAGCTTGATTATCTCTTTCTTATTAGTGCACTTCTCTTATTAGATGAAGTAGTTACCAATTACCAAGGTCTTTAAGCAAACATTTAATCAACACAGCTAATTCACTCATAAAAGTGAACCCAGAGTTACATTCATTTGAACCATAAATAGATTTAGTCAAATAGATATTATGACAGCTAAGAAGAAACATAGAATTTTAGAAGAAACTTATCTTTATTTCCACTTTATCTTTAAGACATCTAGATCCAGCCTGTGCACCCAGCTCCAGGGGTCCGAGCACACAGCTGTGGACTTTCCAAGCCTCTGCGCACACAGCTGTAGGGCCTCCACCTACTACCTTATCCCTCGACTCGGACTTACAAACACTTTCAATCTTTCTACTTCCAGTACCCATTACATTTCATCCTTTTTCAAAAACCTGCCTTTCCCTCATAGAGCCTCACTCTATTTATACCCTTCCCTGGCCTGTGACCCCTGTGCGGGCCAACTCTACTTACATTTCTTTACATTATCTTCAGGAGGACTACCCTTTGACTCAACCTATTACAATTTGTGCTCCGCACATTTAGCGGAGTCTTTACCCTAATCTTTACCCAAAATGTTTGGTTTCGCGCCCCTTAACAATTGCGCGGGGCTTCCGCTACTTAACAGTCCCCCAACACAATCATCATGACTTGTCCCGAGTCACTTGGCTAGTGCGGTGATATTTTCGCGTAGGGCGGCTAGCATCCTCTATGCCTCACTTATTCTAGTAGCAAATTCTTCTGTCGTTTGTTGCATCATTTCCACGCAGGTGGCTGTAAACTTAGTCTCAAGCGGTGCTGCCTCAATGGCGTTGTACTCACTTTGCATCTGAGCTACCTTGTGCTTGATGGTGGTCAATACTGCAAAATCCTCATCCAACCATGGCTAGAGATGAGATTTTACCACAGCTGCCTTCTGTCGGGCTGCGTTAACTTGGATCTTTAGGTCCTATGCCTCCTGTATCTTAGCCAGGAACTGCGTGATAACAACAGTCGACACGGTTCCCTTGATCTTATCATAAACTTCCTGAAGCTCCTGAGCTTTGGTTTCTAACCGCTGAAGGGTTGGGTCCTCTTGAAGGGACATGAGTGTAACAATTGGTTGTGTGAACAAGTTCATACATTCCTTCATTGTTCTGGTAATCCTTTCGTGGGTGATGGTGAGGATGTTCATGCACTGCTTCACTATCTTAGGGGGTGTCATTGACTGAGCCTGCAATTTTAATTCTGAAATTTTTGCACACTAAGCTCCTGATGGATCCGCACAACCTCCTCCGTAGCATTATGGAACCCAGTAGCCAGCTTCTAAACTTGGGTCTCAATAGGGAGATCAGCCGTAATCTCTAATTCAAGGGCACTTGAGCAAGCTTCCATGACAATCTGCTGCATTTGATGGTTTTGTGTGATGGCTTCATCCCGTTGGATGCGCAGCTGTTCAAGATTTATGCTCTGTTCTTGGAGAATTTGTTCAGAACGGCCTTCCCAAGTGCAGAGATCTCTCATGGCATTGTCTTGATGGTGTTGCAAGCTTTTGCGTGGTAAAGCAGCTATGTTGAGTCCTAGTCCTGTAAGTTGTCCTAGCACACCTCTGTCCTCCACGTTGTCGACGATCAATGCACCTGCTGGAATTGCAACAACATAGGTAACTTGGGTCTTCAGTAATGGTTCCGTGGCTGCCATACTGGAACCCGTTGTAGCAGTACTGTCACGTGTGGGCGCGACATGGATTCCCAATGTCTGTAACTTCATACGGAGCTCCCCCAACACAATCTGCTACTCGGACATGGCTTCATCAATTACATCTTGCTTGGCTTCACGAACAACATTTTCGATGTCATTTAGGTCACCTTCGGTTAGGGTGGTCACCTCGTTGTCTGTCTTAGATGCCTTCACCTTCTTCCATGGCTTCGGCCACTCAGGTGTCACAGAGTGCTTTAAAGGGCTCCCCATAGTAGTGGATGGAGTATTTATTGCGTCTATCCGGGTGGTTTCCTTCTAACTACCTTTGTTCTTTGTCGATGTCTCTTCGCCAGAGTGGATCTTTCCTACTGCTGTGAGTGCCGCCTCTTAAGCTGCTTTAACTTAGGCAGCTAATAGTGTATTCCACTTTTCCTGTGTGGCACACTTGGCTTCCTCCTTTTCTTTTGAATAGTGGCCTCGTCAAGTTCTTCCACGAAGGGTCTGCGCCAAGCCACTGTCCAAGTATCCACAATCCTGTCAATAACATCGTTAATGGCAATAAACCAGAGTGATTTCCATGCCTGGGCTGGGTCCTTTTGCGCCCTAATATAGACATGATGCATGCCTACTTTAAATTCAGCAATGTGCTTCATTCTTTCATATATCTCGTCAGTTAAGCGGGGTAGCTGATTAATCCATTACTGCACAGTTGCATCTATCAATATCCAAAAGATTTTGATATTACAAATTTGTCCTGCATCCCTTGTCACCCAAAGGGAAGCATATTGAGCGGTTTTAGGCCATTCCATATCCAAGACTGGAAACTGGCTTTCCTCGGGTAGGTCAGTAGCGACCAGCATGATTGATAGAAGCAGCCATGCATAATGGAATCTCATACCTTCCTCCTGCATGTCGCGGAAATTGGTCTGAAATTCTTTGCAAAGGAACTGTGACCAGTTGAACTGTACATCAGTTGCACATTCCTCAGCAAGAGCGATAACTATGGCGGTGACCTCAGTGCCGCGAAATTTCCTCATGACTTTTCTTGCCAGCAATTGGGTGGCAACATGAATTGCGTTGTCTGAGATACTATCAATGAGATACCCTTGCCGTCTCTTGGCGAGCTGGTACTTCTTTTTCAATCTTTCTATCATTGCAACATTGTTACCCTTATCAGTAATCTCCCAAGGGTCTCTTCCATCACAAGGTAGGTGTGAAACGTGATGAACCAATACCGTTATGATACGAACAGGTTTACCAACCCATAAGACATCCTTATGGACTAAACAAAGCAGCTGGTTGATGACCAACATGGTGATAGGGGGCCGAATAAAGTGAGGAATCGACAAGAGACAAAGTAACCTAGCTTTGTCCACCCTTTGTAACCATGTCTTTGGCTGTAGAGTTCTCACCGTCCCTTCTATATTTTGGTCCATTAGTGCATACATCGCGAGATGGGGAACTTTTACTTTATCTTCAAGGTCCCAATCCTTGAAATTCATTGTTGCAACATGGCCAACCACCGAGTTCTCTGCTAGCACACCCTTTGGTAGCGATGGGGTGCTGATGGCAGAGTCGACTTCATCCAGATTTTTAGGTACTTTGGCCTTCCCTTTTCTTGGTGGCACATAATTAGGTTGTCGTACTGGCTGTATGGGGTCTTCTTCAGGGAGGACTTCTTCGATGTATGTGGGAGGACCTTCATCTTCATCCTCGCTTTCAATTACTACAGTTTTAGCCTTCTCTTCCATTGTGAGTTTTCCAGACTATAGATTGTTGGGTTGTGTTATATTCTTTCCATGGCGAACCTACCTATGGTTTTCGGTCCATGGTATTGGATGCTTCAACATGTATAAATATGTATTGTAAAGAACATAATGAAAAATCAAGTTGGTAGTCCTGGTTTTGGGATCCAGTGGGAAATCTCTGTGTATATGTGTTTTATGTGTTATGCTCTTGCATTGTTTATTTTTCTGTGATTTAGAATTCGTATGCAGGTAATTTCTGTATGGGGTTAAAACCTACATTTGGTATCAGAGCTGTTTTAGCTTCAAGGGGATGCCTTTGTTGCTGAGGGGTTCGCTCGGGCCTGTGGTAGACCCTATTCAATGGGAGATCTGCGAGATCGATTTTGGTGGTGAAAGAAGATGGCGAGCAGGGAAAGATAGAGATTGAGAAGTTCAATGGTCAGAGTTTTGAGTTGTGGAAACTCAAGATGGAGGATCTGTTGGTGGATAAAGATCAGTGGATCGTGGTAGATCCGGGTACTAAACCAATGAGAGTGACCGATGAAGAATGGAAGAAGTTGGATCAGAAGGCAAAGAGCACAATACGATTGTGTGTCTCAAATTTCGTATTGCTGAATGTATCAGGGGAAGCTACGGTGAAGGCTTTGTGGGACAAGTTAGGGACTTTGTACCAATCTAAGTCTCTGGTGAATAAACTATTCCTGCGGAAAAAGCTGTATAACCTGAGGATGAAAGAT
>APFE030610008.1:0-11867 GCA_000404065.3 Pinus taeda
TATCAGATTTTCTTGATGAGGGGTGTAGGAATGATGTGGATTCAAAGGTTTACAGGTTTCTCTATGCATGTGGGATACCATTCAATGTTCTTCGCTCACCTTATTGGCACGAAATGGTTTTTGCCATAAATGATGCCCCTAAAGGATACAAGAGCCCTGGATATGACAAGGCAAGAACCGTTGGCCTTGAAAATGAAAAAAGCAAAAGTATCACATTCTTTGAATAGAATGACAAGTTCTTGGATTGACCATGGGGTGTCTATTGTATCTGATGGATGGACAAATGTAAAAGGCAAGCCATTGATAAGTGTTCTTGCTGTGTCTGTTAGTGGTGCCATCTTTCTAATTGCACATGATTACTCAGACAAGTTCAGGACCGACATCAACATTGCAGAAGCATTACTTGAAACAATTGACTGGATTGGGCCATATAATGTCATCCAAGTCATCACTGATAATGCTCCTAATTGTAGGGCAGCGGGAGCAATTATTGAGGATAAATACCCCAACATATTTTGGTATGGATGTTTGGTTCACACATTGAACCTTCTGATGGATGATGTTGTCAAGAACAAAAATGCACAATACCAATGGATTGATGATTTGTACAAGAAAGGCAAACAAATGATAAAATTTATTACAAATCATAGCAATACACATGGCCTTTTCCGCAGTCACTCAAGATTGGAGTTGTTGAAGATTGCGAGGACTAGATTTGGCAGCTATTACCTCACCTTCAGGTGCCTTTTGAAGGTAAGAGAGTCATTGGCTAGCATGGTATCAAGTCCACATTGGCAGGTATTAAAAGAAAGGGCTACAAATGCAGCTGACAGGCAAGGTTTTGAAATGGTGGAGGAGGCCGCTCTTGATGGTCAATTTTGGACAAGTGTGAGGCAAGTGTTGGATTTCACCAAGCCCATTTATCACATGATTCAGTTTGCAGATACAGACAAACCAGTGATTGGCGAGGTCTATAAGCAGATGGATACCATGTTGGGGCAAATAAAATATATTGTTCATAACAGAGATCCCGACTTGTACAAAATGATTCACGATTTTGTGTGTGTACGGTGGAATAAACTTAATCTTCCACTACATTGCTTGGGGTATATCCTTACGCCAAAATACTACTCTACATCTTGGTTGGGCCAACCTGCACCAGGGGGTGGGATTAGGACCAAACCCCATTTAGATGCAGAGGTAACTAGTGGATATTTGCAAGCATTGGAAAAGTTTATACCTGACAGGGAGGAATGTGCAGCTATGCGCCTTGAAATAGGCAAATACTTCAGTGGCACTGGTTTGTATGGTAACTTCCATGCAATGGACAACAGAGATAGATTTGATTCTCTCACATGGTAGGAAACATATGGCGGCCAGGGACTTTTGCCGAAATTGGCAAAAAAATTTCTTTCACAGGTTGTAAATACTTCTTCTGCAGAGAGGTGTTGGAGCACCTACAGCTACATACATAATGTGAAAAGGAACAGACTCAATGAAAACCGAGCAGAAAGCTTGGTTTATGTGCACTACAACTTGAGGTTGTTGAGTCATTACCGTGATCGAGCTTATGAGGATCCCACATATAAAATTTGGGACAATCACCCAGAGGATGACAATTTGGAGGATGGCATTGTACATCTTGAAGAACTGGAAGAGGAACTTGTAAGGGATGAAGATGAAGCAGCCATGCCACCTCCACCTCCACCATCCAGTAGCAGTGCTCGAGGTCCGAGTCTTGTTCCTTTGTTGTCGCCACCTCCATCTACACCCTCACGTGGAGGTTCTAGTTCTGGTTGTCAGTCTATGCGGGAGACTCCTAGAAGACCACCACGACCTGCTTATACTCCTGGAGACTCTCGTGGCAAGGGCCACACGTAGATTTACGGTTTACTTGTCTTTTTTAGTTTCTATTAGACTTTAGTTTTCATAACTGTTGAGTTTTGAGTCCTTGACTCTTGACTCTTGACTCTTTCATATCATAATGATATTTTTTGTAACAATATATCACTGTGACAATGAAAATTTGAAGTTTGAAGTTTGAAGTTGGCAATTATAACTCATTGGTAATGATTGTGAATTATGAATATGATGCTTCGTAAAAGACTAAAGTTGTTTCATTTCATTTCATTATTCATGTTTCATTTTATAACATTTCATTTCATGTTAACAGTTAGAAGTTAGGACTTAGAAATATCTAAGATATTACTTCTTGTAATGGTTAACTGTTAAACTTAGCTTACAAGTACAACTTTGGTAATCAATGATGATAAATGTTATATATTGAATTTTCAATTTTGAAAGCTTGAAGTTGAAACTTTAAGATTGAATTTGATTAATCATGATTCACGAGACTCATTATGTCACAGTTGTAATATGTATTTTACTAACTTGTGGACCTAGTTGATGAAGATTATAATTTCTAGAATCTAGAATATAGATGATTGATGTGATATGGTTCAATGATCAATCTATGTTTTTTTATATTTTTTATATCTAATTCATCATTCTACATGTTTTTGTTGACATATATGTATAGAAAATTAAAAAATATAAAAAATATATATATTTTTAAAAAATCAATCCGAGATTCGCTCCCAAACCGGGAGCTTCTGAAAATGGTCGCTCCCACTCCCACTCCCAAGTAACATTGGGAGAAATTATTGACAATAAAGAACTTGTTTCAGTTGCTCTCAATGGATTTCCTTCTTCACAGGAACCATTTATTCAAGGAGTCTGTGCACGTGGACAACTACCTTCACTTGATGAATTATGGATTGATTGTGTTCAAGAAGAAGCTAGATTATTGTCTTGAAATGACTCACAAGAACCTAAGAATGAAGAATCTCAAGCACTTGTAGCCCATACGAGAAAAGAAAGAGCAAGAAGAAATTTTGGAAAATTTGACAAAAGGAACTCTAGAAAAGTAGATAAGAAATCCTTTAGAAAAATTGACAACAAGAACTCAGGAAGAGGACCTGGGCCCTCTCAAAGAAGGAAAGACGTATCCAAAGTTAAGAGCTTCATTTGTCATAATCTTGGACACTATGCATCTCAATGTCTTGAAAGGAAGAGGAAGGAACAACAACATGCATCAACTGTGAAAATTTATGAATCTTTACAAGCAGAAATCCTACTGCAGTCATTGGTTTAACATCTCCTACTTGTTATTTCATTTAACAAGTTATTTAATTACATAAACAATGATGTAAACACTACTGCATACTACATTGACATACAAATCATAAGCTGAAACAATAAATGAGAAAACCACACAAGGGACACCATTATTTTTGGACAACACGTCCCCAGAAAAACCGAATGCAGAAAAACCAGCGAAGCAAATAGAGGATTTGTATCATTAAGCAAGTAGAATCTGAGTACAACAGGTTGCCTCTCACACCGGCTAACCTTACAGAGAAATCGCGGCAACAAGAAATACATACAAGGGTTTACCTCGCTCCCCAAGTCACAGTTGATCCAATGAGTGATCCGAACCTCCTGGAAAACACTGCAAATTACTTGCGCAATCACTGCGTGGACCAGCGTCTTGCCTCTAGAAGACTGTGTCACCCTTTCTGCTAGATCGATTTGCTATGTGAAATCTGTCATTCAGCCCTCCCAGCTCAGAACCTTGCTTCCTCAGTGAAATCTCGAACTACTGACGAACACTCTACACTGCAAGAGACCATCCTGGCCTGCATCAGCTCTGTGTGAGCCCCTCCTGGGCTACAAGGCCTCTGCGCTGCCTCCCTGGTGCTCAAACTGCCTCTCTACTACATGCTCTTTGGCTCGGAACTTCCTCTTCGATCCAAATCTCTGTTTCTACCCCTCACTGCAACTCAGATCACTGGTTCGATTTTCTCAGCAAAACATTCCCCAGAAAAAGTGAACAGAATGATCAACTTGGTGTATCTCCAACTAACCCTCAAGCCTCCTCTTATACGTTTCCTATTGATGAATCAACGGTCGAGATTAAGTCCCTAATCAACAGCTAAGATTAAAACAGACTTGATCCTCGTCTCTTAAAAGCTTCTCACCCATATTTTTATTAATACCCATTAATATTTTCATTTTTCTAAGTTTAGACTTAGGAACCCCATTAAAAATATTAATTATTTTAATAAAACACAATCTGGGCGGAATTTCACCAAACGATTTCTGGGTCTTGGAGATCTCATGTGTTCTAGCCCCTCCACAAAATTTCGGAGTTAGAGCACATCCGATGCTACCCAAAATCAACACTCCCTCTTAGTGAGGAATGTGCTCTAGCAATACTTCCCTGCAAAAGTATCACACTGATCCATGGCATCAGTCCTCTGTGTTGTTCACGCTTGGCCTGCTGCCCTTCATCCACTGCACTGCTACAACCTGTACTGCTGCCTATGACACTACCACTGCCACTCCTGCTTTTGTACTACAACTCCCTCTCAATATGCTACATCATGCTACCCATAGCACTGCCACTGCTAACTGTTGCACTGCAACTCAGTTGCTGAGATATAAGCAACTGAAAAAGTCACCCAAAAGCTGACATGCTGGTCAATCTGGATACCCCATGATGTTGAAGCTACCTCTGCTGCTAATCTGTGTTGACCTCTCATGCTACTATGCTGCTATTGTATTTGCTTTGTGCCTCCCACACTTCTCAACACTCTACTGCGTTGCTTCAGACTTTGGCACTCTAGCTCTGCCACCGTTGCTCCATCATCCCTTGCACCAACTGACTCCTGTCATTCTACTACCGTCATTAAGGGCTCTCGTAGTCGTATGTGATCCAAGAGTTTGGGCACCTCAATGATCCTGCCCTTGGTGTAGTCCTCCCGACTACAACTCAATATCACCCCACCTCTTCTCTAGAGGTGCATGAGCACACATGGCACAATCCTTATCATCGTCCTCCTTATCAGCTTTTGCTGGAGCAGCCTTTGAGTCAGACTTCTCTTCCTTGCCTTTTTACCAAGGGAACTGAGTGGCGAAATGTCCCAGTTCCCCACATCTGAAGCATCTAACTTTGGTTATGTCTTTCTTTTTCCTCTTTTGCTACCCTTCTTATCCCGCTGATGCGAGAGTTGCATCCTCCTCTTCCTCCTTCTTGACTTTGATTCCTTTGTCACTACTTCCCGCTTTGGTTAACCATATAATCTCTTCTTGTCAAAGCGCTGCCCACATCTCCTCCCAACTGGGGAGAGAAACCCTACCCAAGATGCTCTGGACAAAGGTCTCCTAGTGTTCAGTGACTGCATTTAGGGCAGTCTTGACCATGAACTCAGGATTTGGTGAAGACCCCACGGAAGTCATCTGGACTCGAATCCCTTGCAATCTGAGAAGGAAGGGAACAATTTCTTCTCCCTTCTGCATCTAGTACTATCTTAGCTGATTCTCAAGCAACATCTTCCATTGAACGGAAGTTCCCTCGTAAATGGTGGTCAAGGCCTCCCACATTTCCCTTGTTGTGTCCTTTTCAGCAATATGTGGCACCACATGATCCTTGACCCCGTCCAAGATCATGCACTTCGCCTTTGCTTGAGCCTCCTCGTATTTCTTGAGAGAATCAGCATCAACCGAAACAGCAACCGTCCTCAAGGCATAGTCCTTGATGCGATTTTTTTCCAAGACTGCCAGGATCCTGGCCTTCCAGATGACAAAGTTGGATGCTCCATCCAATCTGTCCTCATTCCTCGGTCCATTTACTGCCATCTCTGCTCAAATGAGTGTCAAACAGGTTCTCTTCTCCTTCTTTCGTTGTTGCCTAGCAAAACTCGGATTTGGATTTCTTTGGCGCTAGAAATCCTCCAAGGAACAAGTTCCCTCTAGACTCCCTCTGAGTCTTGATTTCCTTCACGGAAATCCTTCTGCCAAACAATGTCGAATCACTCCTCTCTAATCCTCCTTTGTTGCTGTTCAACAACTCGGACCTAGATTTCTTTGGCAAGAAACTTATTAAGGTAGTGACTCCCTCTACCTCGGTTTTGTCTCCTCAAACACTATTCTGTTGAATTTTCTAAGTTTACTTAGTTAGAAACCCTCCATGCACTTTATCTAATTTATTCCTACCTACTTGTTATTTTTCTTAACAAGTTATTTACAATGTAAACACTGAAAATAAACACTAATGCATGCTCAGCATATTACAGATCAGCAACTAAAAGAAATAGAAACAAACACACCATATGACACAATTATTTTTGGACTAATGTCCTCGGAAAAACCCAATGTGGGAAAACTGGTGCAGCTATCTAAGGGTTTTCCTATTAAGCAATATCAGAGTACAATCTAGGTGTTGAAACTGGCCTACCCAACAAAGAATTTCCTTGGCAGTAATACCTCTCAGTTTCTAACAAATTTTCTAGCTAAAACCCCGGATAATCCTTCCGACAGCGACTCAACACAAATCTGCTCCAGAAACCCTAGCGTCAGCCTCTCTTTGGACTGCATCAGCCCCTCTCTGTCTCATGTTAGCCCTAAGTCACCCCGGATGGGTCTGTGTCAGCCCTTGGATGGCCTACGTCAGCCCTCTGGCCCTCTGCGTTAGCTACGCTGGCATCTCTGAACCTCTGCGCAGCTCTCGGCTACCTCTACGTGGCCTTGCGTGAGCCCTGGCTGGCTCTGCTTCACTCTCCTTGGCTACTGTGCTACTCTCCTGGCACTCTCTCTGCCTCTCTATCTCTTTGTACTCAAATGCCCCTCAACTGCATCTACCGATCACTAATTCTATCTATCTTAGCAAACCCCGCTCTAGAGAATAGAATGATTGATCACTCTGGTGTATTCCCCAAGTGACCCTCAAGCCCCCTCTTATACTTTTCCTATTGACATATCAACGGCCGAGATTAAGTCCCTAATCAACGACTAAGATCAAATCTGGCTTGATCCATGTCTTTTGGACCATTCTAACACAGATTCATATTAATATACATTAATATTTTATTTTCCCTACGTTTAGACTTAGGGACTCCATTAAAAATATTAATTATTTTAATATCTCCTAATCTATTTAGAATCTGCCCAAACCCTTTCTGGGTATTGGAGATCTCATGTGCCCCAACCTCTCCACCAAATCTCATGGCTAGAGCCATCCAATGCTACCCCAAATCAACACTCCCTCTTAGCGAGGACTGTGCTCTAGCAATACTCCTCACTGAGTATTACTCTAATCATCAGGTATCATTACCTATGTTGATGTTATGCCTTCCTGCCCAACATCCTCTGCACTGATGCATCTTGTACTTCTGCCCATGGTTCTGCCACTGTCGCTACTGCATCTGTACGACAGCTCCCTCTGCATCCGTGTTGTAGCTAGTCCTTTCTCCCAGCACTGCATCCGCACTGCACCTCCTCTCATTATGCTGCATCATGCTGCCCACTGCTGCACTACAACTCAGTTACTGAGAAGTAACTGATCTCCCAATTGACCTCCCTATTGGGCTAGAGACACCCACTAATGCTGAAGCTCCCTCTGCCACTGACAAGTGCTCCCTCTTTGACCTCTGCGCTATTGCAACAACCCCCTGTATCTCGCACCATTGCACACACCTCTCTGTGCCATCCTGCACTGGTGCAACACTCCTGTGCCTCTCACAACGCTACAGCCTGCTAGCTTTGCGCTGTCTCGGGAGTCCTGCACTGTAGCTCTCTCTGTCACTCCATCCACATCCGTCTCTACCCAACTCAACCAATCCTGCTACTCCTCTTCGGGGCTCCCGTAGCAAGGTCTGATCCAAGAAGTTGGGTACCTTGAGGATCCTGCCCCTCATCACCTGTAGTCCGCCTGACTACAGCTCGATGTCTCCCCACTTCTTCTCAAGTGGCGCGTGTGCACTCATGGCACAGTCATCGTCTGTCAAAACTTCCTTCTCGACCTGTGCTGGTGTTTCCTTAGTCTCAGAAGACTCTCCCTTACTCTTCTTCCTTAGACATTGGGTCGCATAATGACCTAGCTCCCCACAGTGGAAGCACTTGATCTTGGAGAGATCTTTCTTCTTCTGCTTTTCCTGCTTTCCCTCGAATGCTAGGGCCACGTCTTGCTCCTCCCGCTTGACTTTGATCCCCTTGCTGCTGCTACCTGTCTTCGACTGCCATCTGATCTCTTCCTAGCAAAGAGTCGCCCACATCTCGTCCCAAGGTGGGAGAGTCCCTCCACCCAGTATACTCTGGACAAACACCTCCCAGTCTTCTGAGACAGCATTCAATTTTGTCCTCACCATCAACTCCTGACCCGATGTCGCCTCTATAGCAGTCAACTGATCTCAGATCTCATTCAAGGTTTTCCTCACCATTAGCTCCTGATCTAGTGTCGCCTCTATAGCAATCAATTGATCTCGGATCTCATTCAGTCCTCCGAGGAAGGTGTCAATCGGTTCTCCCTTCTTCATCTGATGCGACCTCAACTGATTCTCAAGCAACATTCTTCTCCGCACAGAAGTATGCAGGTACAGCTTCTTGAGAGCATCCCACATCTCAAATGTCGTCTCCTTTTCGGCTATGTGTGGTACTACATGATCCTTGACCCCGTCAAGGATAATTCTCTTGGCCCTCACCATTGCCTCCTCGTACTTGTCATTATCATTGGGGTCGACTGGGATAGCTACTACCTTCAAGGCGAAGTTCTTGACACGATTCCTGTCAAGTACGAATAAGATTCTGACCTACTAGACTGTGAAGCTCGATGCTCCATCCAGTCTATCTTGGTCTCTTCCTCCGTGTAGTACCATAATGCTCCTCTACTTCCCTCCTGGAAGTTCTCTGTTCGACTCCTCTAAGTCTCTACTTCTCGTCTAGAAGTTCTCTTCTGGACCCCCTCTGAGTCCAAATTTCCCTCCTGGAAATCCTTTTGCCGCTGTCGAGATGCCCCCTACTCTGATCGTCTTGTGCAACCGCACCACTAATCTAGGTTCCTCGGCTAGAAACCCTCGGTAGCAACTCCTCTGGCCTTTCTCTGTCAGGTATTGTTCTGACTACAGTACCTCACCAACTCCACTCTACAATATTCCTGCAGCCTTCTAAACCCCAGCAACCTGAAGGTGACAGCTCCTAGGCTTTACACAATCTCGGCACCAGCAACCCAACCTCCTTAGCCAAATATGTCAGCCATCCCAGCTACTGCGTGGCTCTGTGTGAGGCTTCTTTTGCCTTCCTTAGCCTCTGTGCTGCCTCTTCCCGGCTCACCCTTGATGATGCAGGGACTGCGTCACCCTTTCTTATTGTTGCTCTGCTAGAAATAGCTTCTGTCACCTCAGGACAACTGTTTTCTATTGCTATTGCTCCGCTCGGCTGATGTCGTTTAGTCATGTGATCTGCAATCACGCTCTGATACCATGATGAATTTTCTAAGTTTACTTAGTTAGAAACCCTCCATGCACTTTATCTGATTTATTCCCACCTACTTGTTATTTTCCTTAACAAGTTATTTACAATGTAAACACTGAAAATAAACACTAGTGCATGCTCAACATACTACAGATCAGCAACTAAAAGAAACGCAAACAAATACACCATATGACACCATTATTTTTGGACTAATGTCCCCGAAAAAACCCAATGTGGGAAAACCAGTACAGCTATCTAAGGGTTTTCTTATTAAGCAATATCAGAGTACAATTTGGGTGTCGAAACTGGCCTACCCAACAAAGAATTTCCTTGGTGTTGATTTGGGGTAGCATCGAATGTGCTTTAGCCACAAAATTTGGTGGAGAGGTTGGGGCACATGAGATCTCCAATACCCAAAAAGGGTTTGGGCAAATTCTAAACAAATCAAGACATATTAAAATAATTAATATTTTAATGGAGACCCTAAATCTAAACATAGGGAAAATAAAACATTAATGTGTATTAATATGAATCTGTGTTAGAATGGTCCAAAAGACATGGATCAAGCAAGATCTAATCTTAGCCATTGATTAGGGACTTAATATCGGTTGTTGAGATGTCAACAGAAAAAGTATAAGAGGAGGCTTGAGGGGCACTTGGAAAACACACTGAGGGAGACCAGTCAGTTCAATTTCTAGAGCGGGGTTTGCTGAGAAATTGAACCACTGGTCTGGAGAGCAGTCAGGAGGCAACAACTACGGAACAGAGAGACGGGAGATCAGCACAGAAGGGGCAGCCGCAGAGCTAGAGGAAGCCACACAAAGGCAGCAGAGACTGCGCAGAGCTAGAAGGGCCTACATCATCCACGCAGAGGCTATAGGAGTGACGTAGAAGCCCAGAGAGGTTGCGCAAAGCCTCAGTAGGCTGACGCAGAGGGTTTCAGGATGATGTAGAGGGCTTCAGGCTATAGTAGAGGTCAGTAGGACATACGCTAGGTTTAGGAAAGTGCTGGAAGTTTGTCTAACTGTGGGTAAGCCAATTTGGCACCCTGTTGTACAAAAAAATCGCTGAATAATAAAATCCTGCCTTGCTGCACCAGTTTTCCCACATTGGGTTTTTCTAGGAATATTAGTCCAAAATAACTGTGTGTGCATATTTTTGTTTCTCTATTACGATGTGAGCAGCAGTATTTATTTTAATGTTTGTTGAAATAATTTCATGAATAACTTATGATAAAATAAGTAGGAAAAGTAAATCAGTTGCTGCAGTGATAGAATTTTCACATGGTATCAGAGCAAGTAATCAGAGACAGAAAGGGAAAATCGGTTATGGGTCGAGACCATGATGCAGAGGCATCCACCTCAGGGGACACACGCAGATTTTCAGAAGATTGCACAAGAGATAGATTTCGATTTCTCTATGTTGGCTTCCAAGTTGGAAGAAGAAGTGGCGTGCACAACTAGTGTTGCATCATCAGAAGTATGGTATATAGACAATGGAGCCTCGTGGCATATGACGGGAATCAAGGAGTGTTTCTCAAAATATCGAGAAGAGAAGATGAACTTTCAGATCACCATAGGGAACAAGGCAAAGTGTACCCCAGTAGGAAAGGGTACCATAGTTTTTCAGACAGAATCGGGAGAGCGATTATGTGCCACAAATGTGCTGCATGTGCCAGGATTGGGCATGAACTTACTTTCCATGTCACAACTACAAGGCAAGGGCTATGACGTCTACTTCATCAAGGAAAAGGTATATGTCAAACACCCAAGCTGGAAAAAGAAAGTGCAAATCAGGATCAAAAGTAATTGGTTGTACAGATTACAACTAGAATCTCCAATGGCACTAATACGCAGTCATGGGGACAAAGACTTGAACGAACTATGGCACAGAAAGATGGGTCACTTGCACCATGGAGCTCTAAGAATTCTTAGAAGCACTATAACAGGAGTTCCGAATCAGAGTACGGAACGAGTTGATGTATGCAGGGGATGCGCTCTAGGAAAGTATGCCAAGGCAGCATTTCCTAGGAGCAACCACAGGGCCAAGAGTGTACTAGGATTGACACACTAAGATATCTGCAGACCTATGTTCATCAAAGCTCTCAGTGGTGCCGAGTATTTCCTTAATTTCATTGATGAACACTCGAGAAAACTTTGATCTATTTTTTGAAAACCAAGGATGAGGTTTTCAGTCGATTCAAGGAGTTCAAGGCTCTAGTGGAGAATCTGACAGGTAAGAAAATAAAAGTCTTGCACTCAGATAATGGTGGAGAATATGTCGATAAGGACTTCACTAATTTTTGCGCTAAGGAGGGCATCAGAAGAGAGTGGACAACTCCCTACAATCCGGAGCAGAATGAGGTGGCAGAAAGGAAAAACAGGACTATTGTAGAAGCAGCTAGGGCCATGCTGTATGATCAGGATATGCCAAAATTCCTGTGGGCAGAAGCATGCAACACAGTTGTCTACGTTCAGAATAGGACTTCTCATCGGGCATTGGGCAAGATTACTCCAGAGAAAGTCTTCACTGGGAAGACACCTGAAGTCAGTCATTTC